>JAMYXO010002340.1:0-24291 GCA_033310375.1 Conus canariensis | reverse complement strand
TTTGCTATGAATAGCTTTACTTTCAATTCTGTACCGGTTTCTGTATTCATTACTTCGCGTTTTCAAGTCGTTAATATGCACAAGCAAGTGTGCAAGGATCTCACGTTGTATTTTTCGGGGATTTCTGTGAATTTTCAACTACGTACACTTGCGAATGGTCTTTTCAACTGCTCTGTCAGACATTACTATAAATATCAAAGTCATCTACACTGCAGTCAGAATCAAGAATGCGAGGATGGACGAGATGAAACAGAACACTGTCCGTTCAGTAATTCTGAATGTCATGGTCTGGTAGCTTCACGTAACAAATGCTTTAAACTACTGAAGACGGAAAGAAAATGGTTTGAGTTGGTAGATACCGAATGCCACTCGATCGGAGGGACACTAGCATCCATTAAAACGAGACGGGAACAAGAAGATTCTCTCTTTATTTTCAAACGTCTCGTCAACTTCCTTGTGGCGTTTGGTTACACATCGGGGTGGAACAAAATGCTTTTTTCATATAGCCGGCTCCGTAAATGGTCTGACAACACCTTGATCTACTACATGAATCACTTTGAATTACGAGGAGTGTATTTTCCCGCGAGAACTAACGACTACGTAGTGCTTACATCGATTCGTTCTTTAGACAACAAGCCTTCTGAAAATCTACGACATGCTCTCTTGGACTCTTATTTTGACGGTGTATTGTGTGAGATAAAGTTACAGTCACCTAGTGAACTTCCATTACAAATCATACTGTCTCACTCGCTATCATTCGAACTGATACTCACTGGTACCTCTCAAGTTTTACTTTTTTGTCAAAATAACCACACCACACATATGTTTTTCTCGTGTGATCCCAAATCTTACTGCAGAAATTCAAACTACTTGCAGTTTTGCACATTTCTGAAAATGAATGATTCACAGATGATTAAAAAGGTTCCTCGTGGTTTAAGTGATTTCACTAGTTATGTTCAGTTTGAGTGTGATGACTATCATACAACAGTACACTACACACTGGTGTGTGACTTCCATCAGGACTGCCCAGATAACAGTGATGAATCATTCTGTCAACATCCTCCACGTCACGGGTTTCTGTGTTCTAATGGTCAGTATGTATTACACAGCCAACGATGTAACGACTACTCAGACTGTGTGGACGATTCAGACGAGATGAACTGTCCTGAAGATGAGAGTCATCCCTGTCCTTACTGTGGTAAGGTCACTGATGGAGAAAAGGGGCGACAGTATCAGATCAACCTCGATGGCACCGGGTACTTTACACAGATGGCGATGAAACCTGATGAGACTTGTCCTGACACCCATTACCGTTGCACAGCTGAGTTGTTGAATTGTCTTCCTCTCTACACACGATGCAATGGGTTCCATGACTGTACTCACGGAGAGGATGAAGAGAATTGTGAGAAAGTGACCTGTGGTGGCTTGTACAGGTGCCGGGCGTCCAGTGTTTGTGTGCACAGAGCTCATCTGTGTGACGGCTGGGGTCAGTGTCCACAGCGAGATGATGAACTGGTGTGTGACATGACATGTCTTCGTGATTGTTTGTGCCAAGGCTACTTCTTCCATTGCCGTAAATCTTTCACTGCAAAGAGTTTTTTTCATCTTCGATACGTTGATGCCACACGTTCAACGATGTCATTGAATGATTTTGCTGGAAACGTGTACTTGATTCGTTTGAGCTTGTCTCACTGCTCACTCATTAATGTTTCACACGTGAAGCTTGCCAATTTACAGTTTATTGATCTTTCGCACAACCAGTTGAAAACAATCGACGTGGACGTGTTTCTTCAATTACCGAATTTACAACGTTTACAACTTAAAGACAATCCTCTGTGTAAAATCAGAAATGCACTTTTTAAAGGCATTCATTATGCTCTGAGACACATGGATCTTTCTGCAACACGCCTGAACACTCTCAACTGTGTTTTATCTCTGTATCTACCACATGTTACACATGTAAATTCCTCTTTTTCTGTTGTCAAAACTTTCGAGTCCATCGGTTTTAAAAATATCCCACATTTAATCGAATTAGATGTCAAAGGGAATTCAGTAACGCACTTTCCTTTGGATTTGTTGTCAAAATCATGCCATTTGGAAAAACTATTTTCATCAAACTACAGACTTGGTTGTGAGTGCATGCGCCCAAGTGAGTCGACTAAATTCAAAAGTTTTGTACCTAATGTTGTGTTTCCTTCCTGCACAACGTTAATACCAACGCAGTTGTTCAGGGCTTTCTTTTGGTTTTGTAGCGTGTCTGCCATCCTGGGGAGTGTGGTTTGTCTCATAATGTCGTGTGTGGTTGCAAATATGTTTGGAAGGAATTTCATGACAGCCTTTGCGCATCTACATTTCGCTAACATATGTATGGGGATGCATGTCAGCATCGCTCTGGGAGCTGACCACGTGCTCGGTGGAATGTACATGCAGTCTGAGAAGACCTGGACCAGAAGCGTGACCTGCAAACTGGCTGGATTTTTATCCCTTCTGTCCAGTGGGGTGTCAGTGTGGATCATATGGGTCCTTATTTGGGACCACATGATTGTTCTCTGTTTTACTGACAGTTCATGGATTTGTACTACAGGTTTGACACCTGCATCATGCGTGTTGCTATGGGTCATCCAATCTTTGCTGTCGTTTATACCCTTTCTTCCTGGACTGTCTCATTTGGGACTATATGGCCAGTCTGGGCTGTGTCGTCTGGCTATATTTGACCAACATGGGTCTACGCAAAGCTTTAGGTGGTTCACTGTTAACGTGGTAATCAACTTTGTCCTATGTCTGATGATTTTGAATGGTGAGGTTGCCATTTATAGACGAACACCAAAGTATAGAATTACACTTGCTCCCTCAAAAAGACCTTACTATTCTTCTGCCCACCTGACGGGAAAACTGGCTGTTACGAATGCTGTGTGCTGGCTGTCCTTTGGACTGGCCACCCTGTTAGTTTTCGCCAATGTCTCTAGTTTTAAGAACGTCCACGATTCCTTGGTTGTGTTTCTACTACCTCTCAATTCTGCACTCAATCCCCATTTGTATATGTGGACTGTGGCTGTACAGCGACGAAGTCAAGCAAGAGAACAGAAATTATTGGAAGTACTGAGATCGAAACTTAATCGGCCAAGACGAACAAATAGTGAACTTTAGATAAAATGAAATATGGAAATAATAGCTAAATAGTAAACAAGCAAGCTGTGCAGTTGATTATCAAATTGAATACTTGTCTAATTATTTTAGATGAAGTGAAATATGAAATGATAGCAAAGTAACAAATGAACAAAATTAGCGAGCCACTTGATTATCAGACGGTTCTGATTATCAGATTGTCTGATTGTGCTGACTGCCGGGCTGGTACACCCATGGGGATGCTACTTTAAGGCTGTTATGAGCTGCATCCTGTAGTCTGATTTACCTCTGTTCAGGAGCAGTCATGTCCCTTGATATCTTAATGGAGTGTCCTGTGCGTGCCTGTACCCATCGTCAACACAGCGCAGGCCTCCAAGGGTGGTACAGGACTGCTCTAAAGGCAGGTGAAGACAGTGCTTCTCTGGGTCCTCCCCAGCACCTTCGGGTGTTTCTTTTTCTTCTTTGCCTTAACTAGGCTGACCCTGGAGAAAGGTCCAGTGACGGTGAGGAAAGACCCACTGACCACAGGGAAAGTCCTGTTGACAGTGGGAAAGACTACAACTTTGGATTCTCTCTTGAGGGCACATAAGACCGTATGGCGAAAGCTTGGCTGTGTCTGGAGTGGCACTGTCTTCATCTGTCCGTGGGCAGGGGTGGTTGGGTCTGTGGGGTGTGCTCGGCAGCTGGAGGGTGGTGTTTTTCGCCGGTGGGCTCTGCAGTCATGAAATACGGGCTGGTACACCCATGGGGATGCTACTTTAAGGCTGTTATGAGCTGCATCCTGTAGTCTGATTTACCTCTGTTCAGGAGCAGTTATGTCCCTTGATATCTTAATGGAGTGTCCTGTGCGTGCCTGTACCCATCGTCAACACAGCGCAGGCCTCCAAGGGTGGTACAGGACTGCTCTAAAGGCAGGTGAAGACAGTGCTTCTCTGGGTCCTCCCCAGCACCTTCGGGTGTTTCTTTTTCTTCTTTGCCTTAACTAGGCTGACCCTGGAGAAAGGTCCAGTGACGGTGAGGAAAGACCCACTGACCACAGGGAAAGTCCTGTTGACAGTGGGAAAGACTACAACTTTGGATTCTCTCTTGAGGGCACATAAGACCGTATGGCGAAAGCTTGGCTGTGTCTGGAGTGGCACTGTCTTCATCTGTCCGTGGGCAGGGGTGGTTGGGTCTGTGGGGTGTGCTCGGCAGCTGGAGGGTGGTGTTTTTCGCCGGTGGGCTCTGCAGTCATGAAATACGGGCTGGTACACCCATGGGGATGCTACTTTAAGGCTGTTATGAGCTGCATCCTGTAGTCTGATTTACCTCTGTTCAGGAGCAGTTATGTCCCTTGATATCTTAATGGAGTGTCCTGTGCGTGCCTGTACCCATCGTCAACACAGCGCAGGCCTCCAAGGGTGGTACAGGACTGCTCTAAAGGCAGGTGAAGACAGTGCTTCTCTGGGTCCCCCCCAGCATCTTCGGGTGTTTCTTTTTCTTCTTTGCCTTAACTAGGCTGACCCTGGAGAAAGGTCCAGTGACGGTGAGGAAAGACCCACTGACCACAGGGAAAGTCCTGTTGACAGTGGGAAAGACTACAACTTTGGATTCTCTCTTGAGGGCACATAAGACCGTATGGCGAAAGCTTGGCTGTGTCTGGAGTGGCACTGTCTTCATCTGTCCGTGGGCAGGGGTGGTTGGGTCTGTGGGGTGTGCTCGGCAGCTGGAGGGTGGTGTTTTTCGCCGGTGGGCTCTGCAGTCATGAAATACGGGCTGGTACACCCATGGGGATGCTACTTTAAGGCTGTTATGAGCTGCATCCTGTAGTCTGATTTACCTCTGTTCAGGAGCAGTTATGTCCCTTGATACCTTAATGGAGTGTCCTGTGCGTGCCTGTACCCATCGTCAACACAGCGCAGGCCTCCAAGGGTGGTACAGGACTGCTCTAAAGGCAGGTGAAGACAGTGCTTCTCTGGGTCCTCCCCAGCACCTTCGGGTGTTTCTTTTTCTCCTCTATGTAATGGTACGATCATAGGACCAAAGGGCAAGCCAAAATGAAAAACAAACAACCAATCAAACACGACGAAAAAGGATTAGATTTGAAAGTATTCAAAAGGACTCCGCCGAACAACATACACAAACGAATCATAAGACAAAACGCGACGCTTTTCGACCCCTCAGGTCTTCTTCAGGCAAGATACACAACACTCAGGACAACGAAAATGAATACGCAATCATCATCTCCATAAAATTCGACGCAATGTGGGCTTTAAACGAAAACGAGGCTGTCGGGAAGGAGACAATGAGTCAAAGAAGTAAAGATGATAATAAGAAAACATAGCAATAATAAGAATGATCATGATGATTATGAAAATATTAAAAAATGATAAAGAGAAGATGACAGTGCACACGTCTCTGTTGAAGAGAAAAGTTAGTGAAACGACCACTGAGATGTTAGTTAAGATTTGAACCGTTTAAAAACAACAGAAGATTATCAGAAAATATAATTCCAAAAGAAGCGGTATCAACTGAAATGAAGTGGTGATCAAAGACTACAGCAAAACCGAGACGAGACACGGTGATGTAGGAGTTGAGGAGAGAAGAAAATTCTACAGCAGTCTAAACGACACACACACTCACAAGGGCAATAAACTACGTAGAAAAGAGCATGCCAGAGAAAATGTTTCATCATCAGATCTGTGTTTCGCTTCCTGCCCTGAAATGCAAACCTGGTAAAGTGTGAGAAATCAGATCAACCGGTGTGTCAATATTGCCAGATAAAATATTGCTCGGGATTTCAGGTAAGAAGAGGACCAGAACCCTGAAGACAATGGCAGAGGCAGCTGAAAAGAGTTCCAGCTGGATCTGGTCGAGGAGGAACAAAAGTGAACTTCATGAGGCTTAACTTTCCCAACTTAGAACAGGTGTCCCGTTAGTTGTGGCGTAAGAGATCTGTCTAGGAAAATGTACTCCTTGAGACGCCCATCCATCCAAAAGTTGTGGGTTAAAAAAAGGTTGGCAGTAGAAGGGTATCAGGGAGTCATGACCTGGATGCAGCCCAATCCCCTTAGAGTGTAAGGAGTTCAGGGCTGAAACACTTGTCTGAGGAGGGTTTCTTCTGCTGTCAAGCTCTCCTTAGAGTCTCTTCCTACTGACAGCATATCCATGGTCATGCAAGGCAGTGTTAACCGAGGAGGGCACAACCAAACGATTAAAGAGTTTGCATGTGCAGTGATAATGCCAGTAGAAAACCCACAGCACCAGCAACGACATTAGAGACGTTGGGAGGCAGCAAATCATGACCTGGAGCAGCTGTGACACTGAGATCACAGAAGCAGAAATTGCTGGGTAGAGGGGATGTTTGGGAGAGTGCAGCAGACCTCCCAGCATAGAAATAAACAACGCAGGAATCACCATTGACTGGACATAGCACCCAACTCGAGGTGAGAAAAATCTGAACTCCTTTGCTTATGATCCCATGAAACACCTCTTGATTCCTAGAAACAAGAGAACCAGAGCCTCACATGCAGTGGAAATATGGTCGAGCAGTAACAAAATTAAAGTTTTTAAGGCTGAAAATACCCAACTAACTTCATGTGTATGATGTCTAAGTGGTTCAGATATCCATCACAAGGCGATTCAGCGTTATAGCGTCCAGCTGTCATGGAGGTGTATGGGATGCCAGGGAGGGATAGTACCTCTCACAGGGAGAACATGTCGCGCCCTGTTAGGGTCATGCATCCAGTTTAGTCCCCACCTGGCACTCAGCTCTCACCTGTGACTCCTCGAAGCTGTTTGCATGCAACAGCGTCCACATACCGGGCAATGGCTTCGATTAGGTGGCAAAACTAGGTGAGGTAGCCGACAGGTCTTACAACCTCGGTGAGTTAGAACTTGTCTAACTATGCATGTAAAGACTGGTTTCGGCGGACTGCGCGGAAGAAAGCACTATATGGTTCAATGGTCAAGAAGGCGAATCCAGCAAAGCGTTAGGGAGCACGAATAGGGTTCAGTGAGACACAAAGGACATTCCTGGTCATTCACTGCACCTTGGCTCATCTCCAGCCGTCTTGACTTTGTCTTCCACTGGATTCAAATGCGCAGGGATGAGAGAGTGAGGCTGACGACCCTGAGAGAAGCAACAATGGATGAGCGAATCCAGTGGTAAAATACTGATATTCTAGTTTCTTTATAACAGAAAATTAATTTCTTGAGTACATGTCCAGCTTCCAGCCGACCAAAACGAACGAAATGAGTCTTCTGCGTCTGGTTTAGCTTCACGATGATACCAAATCACACGAATTTCTTTTATCTTTTTTGATACTGTAGGTAATTCGCTTTACAACAACAGCTCACTTTGTCCCTCTTCACAGGTCAAAGGTGACAGCAGGGGAGCACGGGTACCTGGCCTCTGTGCAGATCACACACAGCTGCTCCAGAGCTGAGAGTCGCCAATCGGGGTGCGTGCCCTTGTAAACCCTTCTCACAGGTCAAATGGGGTCACAGCCCGTTTGGTATGACCTACAGAAATAACCGCCAAAAATGGTAGACGAGCACATATTTCTCACATCCTTGCAGTTCTATAAGCAGTTTGTTTGATGTGGACTAAACAAAGCCACAAAACCTTCACAATCTCTGCGACCTCTGTCGAAATTACAAATTATTCTTTGTCCCTCGATTTAAAAAATGACCCTAGTCTAATTGGGGGAAGGTTTCTAAAACAAACAAGAAAAGAAACAAACAAATGTGGATCAATCGTTATGTTTAAATCAATTTTAGAATTTAAAACATCTCTCTCTCTCTCTCTTCTCTCTTTCTTCTCGTCTCTCTCTCTCTCCTCTCTCTCTCTCTCTCTCTCTCTCTCTCTCTCTCTCTCTCTCTTGCATTCGTTGAGCCCTGTTGTCAATTCTCGACTTCCGTGCTGGGGAGAAACATTTCAACTTTTCGGATTTCCAATGTTTCCCCACAAACGATCGAGGTTTCTTTTTAATAGAAGTGTTAGCAATACATCTTTATTTTTTTCGATGTCTTTGTTTGAAGCTTCGTGATTTTTTTGCACCCTCAAATTTATTTGCCGCTGTTTCTGTCTGTGTCAGTAATTATTCAAAATTCGTGAGAATGGATTCCGTGATATGAAATTATTGTCTGTTTGTCTTTGTTTTCCTCTTCTTGAGTGTTTTACATTCTCCAATCTGGCTGTGGAACTGTCGTGGCTTGATTCAGATAGTTTCTTTCCATTCATGTATACACGGTTACAAAACGAGGGACATTTCTTCTAGATTGTCACTTTTTTTTTAGACCTTTCTATTACGTATGATATACCTCTTGTCTCTTGTCAGAGCAGTTGCAAGGTACGTCTTCCTGACTGTGTGAGAGATCAAAGCCCATTAATATAAACTTTAGTTTGGGGCTTTGGTATGTAGACCAGGGGCTGGTCAGCTTGCTTGGACAGGGGTGCACTCGGAAGTGAAGTGTACATCGAGGGTACGAAGCACTCAAGATTCCTAGCGGGGTCGTAGGTACATTCGCTAAAAAAGAAGGAAGAAAGAAAGAAAGAAAAGAAGAGGAAAGAAAAGAAAAAGAAATGGCAGAAATCTGAACAGCTGGTGATTTTGCATTAACATGTTAAACAGTGAAATGACCATTGTTTTTCTGCCTTTCTCTTAAGCTGTGGGGCGAGTATACGTACACCTAGTGCACTCTCACTCTCCCTCATCCATCCCTGTAGACATTAGAGAAGGCTGGTAAGGATGGAAATCGTGTGACAGGAACGCTTCTTCCATTTCGCCACCAAATGGAATACCCTATAAAAAAAAAAAAAAGAAACATGCAGCCGTATTACCATACTATCTTCATATTTTCGGTTACTTTTCTTTCCGTAAATAGGTCGTCCAAATCACGTGTGTGACTGCCGGTCTTTGTGTGTGGACCTCTGGATCAGTTGGAACTGCTCAGTTGCAGAACTGGAAGACCACAACAAAGTTTAAGATCCCATAGTGTGTATATTCCCTTTACAATGACTTATTGTGTAATTTCAAAGGAAGGTTTGAGTATCGGTGTGTATAGTGTGAGTGTGATATCAGGACATTGATGAGTATTGAAATTTTATTTTCCATCCCACGTTACGATTTTTCTCACATGTCGGGGGAGGTGGGACATGTCACGAGCTTAGTTCCAGTTGTTGGATGCTTCTTCTCTCTCTTGCAGTTTTGTCCAGCTTTGTTTTTAAAGCATGAGAAGTTTCTTCTTGATGCAAAAATCTTCTGTTAGTAGTAATTTTGGAAAGACTTTCTTCCCATCCCTCACCCCCGAGATTCCAAGCAATGTCTTCCTGTGGGGAAGGAGGGGTGTGGGAAGAAAGAAGTCCTTCTGCAACTTTAGCAGTCCATTTACAGACACTCCCCCCCCCCCCCCCCCCCAGCTTCCGGAGAAATTTTTTCTCCCTCTCCTCTCTCTCTCTCTCTCATTTAAAGACAGGTTTATTTGTTCTTTTAAACAGAATCGGCACTTAGATATGGAAAGTAAAGAAAAATATCGATTGTTTTTCTCATTTAAGAATGTGTTTCATTCTGAAAAGTTTCTCAATGTCATGACAGATAAATAGCACAGAATAAATTACGCAAGATTTAGGTTGAGAACTTTAGGTTTTAATGCGAACAAAAGATGGTTTGAATGTGAAACATCCACAGAATCTCCTTGTCCTGCATGTAGGCATATTATTGATGACGAAGAACACTTTCTGTTCCACTGTACTGCTTATAATAAAGTGCGGACAAATTGTTCATTTTTCCAGTCAGATATAGCGAAAAGACAAAATGTCGCTGGCGTGTTATCATCAGGTGATGAACTTGTAATTAAATCAGTTGCGAAATTCATCGCGGAAGCATTGAAAATTAGACAGATGAAGGATAGTGAAATTTAAGATAATACATTATAACAGATATCTGAATGAATATTATCATTCATCGCATGTTGAAGAGATCAGTAAAATACAAGTGTCATCATTTGACTGAGTGGATGGTCGAGTCAGTCTTAAGTTTTTTTTTGTTGTTTGTTTTGTTTTTTGTTGTTTTTTTTTGTTTGTTTGTTTTTTAACCTTACTGCATTACTCCTGTGCGTGAGGTGAGGACATAACGAAATGTTACGAATTTATTGTTTTTTTTTACTTTGGATTTGATACACACTAGGAATGAAAGTGTACTATTTGTTTGCAGGAAAGGAAGAGGGTAATGTTTTTATTCTGTTACCCCCCCCCCCCCCCCCTTGTCTAAAGACCTCTTTGGTAATGACAATAAAAATATCAAAGTGTCAAAAGTGTCAAAGTGTCTCTCTCTCTCTCTCTCTCTCTCTCGTATCTGTTCTTCTCTTGTATGTGTGTGTGTGTGTGTGTGTGTGTGTGTGTGTGTGTGTGTGTGGTGTGTGTGTGTGTGAGGTTGTGTGTGCATGCATGTCTTGGGCCCAGATTTTTTCTGTGTTTTGATATGTGTTCAGTTACTTATCTATGAGATGTTACCTTTTTGATTGAGGCTTGGTTTTACTTCACCTTGTTTTATTGCTATTTCTATTGCTATTTTTTTTAATTATTTTCTATGCTCTGAATGTGTGTGTGCGTGCATGCGTGCGTGCATGTGTGCGTGCGTGTGTGTGTGTGTGTGTGTGTGTGTGTGTGTACTTGTGAGTGTGTGTGTATGCGTGTGTGTGTGTGAGTGTGTGTGTGTGTGTGTGTGTGTGTGTGTGTGTGTGTGTGTGTGGTGTGTGTGTGTGTGTGAGGCTGTGTTTGCATACATGTCTTTAGGCCCAGATTTGCTCTGCGTTTTGATGTGTGTTCAGTTACTTATCTATGAGATGTTACCTTTTTGATTGAGGCTTGGTTTTACTTCATCTTGTTTTATTGCTATTTTTTAAAATTATTTTTTATTCTCTGAATGTATGTGTGCGTGCGTGCGTGCGTGCGTGCGTGCGTGTATGTGTGTATGTGGTGTGTGTGTGCTTGTGTGTGTGTGTGTGTGTGTGTGTGTGTGTGTGTGTGTTTGTGTGCGTGTGTATGTGTGTGTTTGAGTGTGTGTGTATGTGTGTGTGTGTGCGTGTGCGTGTGCGCGCGCGCGCGCGTGTGTGTATGTGTGTGTGTGTGTGTGTGTGTGTGTGTGTGTGTGTGTGTGTGTGTGTGTGTGTGTTGTGTGAGTGTGTGTGCATGCATTTTGTTAGGCATGGGTTTTCCGTGTTTTGATTTGCGTTTACTATCTATCTATGAGATGCTTACTCTTGACTGATGTTTGGTTTTACTTCTCATTTATTGCCAGTGTATAGAAGAGCTTGCTGTCTGAAGAAGTCCCATTGGGGCGAAAATTTGCAAATGAATGTTTGAAATGCAGGAATGTCAGGAGTTATGAGTGTATATGTATATATATATATATAGATAGTATATATATATATGAATATATATATATTATATATCAGTATGATTAAAAAGCCTAGAATAATTCTACAAGTGCTCAACCCCTTGGGGAGCAACATTAGTTAAAACAAGTGTAAAAGAGGAATATTAAAATTATCTACAAATTTGTTTCTAGCGCTTGGCTATCGTCAGGATGGGGTTTGGGATGCCCACCGCCGGTGTTATATAGCGTGTGGGGCCCGGTTGCAGCTGTTTTTGCGTGCGTGTTGGTTGCACGTGTTTTGGGGGGTTTTCAGGTTGTTGTACGGGGTGTGTTCACTAACAACGATTTCCATTTGTGCCTGCAGTTATTTACTATTTCTGTTTTAGTTAAGTGTTGCTAAGTGGGGTTTACATAGTATTAGCCATTTTTCAGTTAGGCATAGGTTGCATCTTTTTGAAACATTGCTGTATGGTGATGCTCTTTTTATGATTTTCCAGGATATGTTATAGTTTATTTGTGCGACTTTAAGTTTCCAAATGTATTTGCTCAATTCAGTTTGGTTTTTGTATTTTTCTTTGTTGAATGACTGTTTGTGGTTTGCATATCTGGTTTTGAAGTGGTTTTCAGTGATCCCTATGTATGTTTCTTTTTCATTTTCTGATGTCACGGTAGCCTGGTACACAAGATTGTTGTGAAGACATTTATTGCTTAGTGGACACTGCTCTTTTTTGGTGCAATTGCAAGATTTCCTTTCTTCACCCTTCTTTGCTGTGTTGGTTTTCATTTTGTTGGATGCATCAATTAGGTTTTTGAGGTTGGGCATACATGAGTACGATAGTTTGACAGTGTTTTGTTAAATATTTTGGACAGTTTGTGTTCTTTTGGAAATGAAGTTATTAGAATTTTGAAGAATTCTTTCCCTATGTTTGTTTTGAGTTTCCCGTCGTATGGGAGGGTTGTACCATATGAGTTTTCTTTTTCTATTTTTCTTGCTTTTATTTGTGTTGTTATCTGGGTTGTATTGCAGTTTGTAATTGTATCCACTTCTTTGTAGTGCCTCCTGGTATTCTACTGCTGCATTGTTGAACACTTTCTCACTGCATGACAGATTTGATAGTCTCTTGTTTATGCCGTGGGTATGGTCTTTAATACAGATGGTGGGTGGTTACTTTTGATGTGTACATAAAGAGGTGTGTCGTTGGGTTTCTTGTATGGTTTATATATGTGATTATTGAGATCCAGTGTTATGTCTAAGTAGTTCACTACCTTTTTGTTTGCTTCAATGGTAATTTTTAAGTTGTGATTTTGGAAGATTTTGCATAGTTCTTTCTTCTTATTTTCAATGGTTCTTGGGTTGTTGGTTAGTGCAGCAAGGCCGTCATCTCTGTACAGTCCGACTTGCTTTCCGAGTTTTTTCTTGATGTTGGTATAGCATGAATAGTCCAACCAGTTGGCATGTTTCTGCACCATCATATGAGCCCATGGTTACGTCAAATGTTGAGTTTCTGTTCGTTTTCTTGATCCAGGTTTCATTTCTGCTGTGCAGTAATGTTTTCTTGGTGTGGAGAATGATTTCCATTTCTGACTCTGTTATGTCTGTGTGGTTACTGGCAAACTATGTATATTACAATGCCAATGATGTGATCAGCGACTTTCACTTGAGCTGTATATGCGTGTTTTCATTGTAGTTATCTGGTCTGGGCACATATACTGATTAATCTTTATCTGAAGCAAAACTGCAATGCAAATCTGGCAGTTCAGTGAATTGTGCAGTGTGTGTGTGTGTGTGTGTGTGTGTGTGTGGTGTGTGTGTGTGTGTGTGTGTCGTAGGTGTGTGTAGGGGTGGTGGTACTTACCATGTATAGAGCGTTTCATGTGCTGGGAATGTTGTCTAAAGTTTGCATGGTTCGCGTACTAAAGCAAACTTTCTCACGTTTTAATTATCGTTATATTTGATATGTCGGTTTCTTCTTTATTCACCATTTGTTTGGTTTTTGTTCTTTTTTTCTTTTATCTTCCATTATGTTGTGTTATATTAACTTATTTAAATGAAAAAAAAAATTTCTCACGTTTAATACCATGGACTGACGAAAACTCATTACTCTACTCACACCCACAGCATTTGCCTTGATGCATTTGATACTCAACAAACGCGGCACCCTATTTCTGACATTTCATCTCTGTCACAATGGCCATGCCTCGCCTACACGCGCGCAATCAAATACACCTGCACACGAAACTCGACCTCTCCGGGCACAACCACAATCTGACTCCAATCACACCAAATATCACTATAAAGATTCACGAAAATTTCTCCCCCTGACCGACAACCTCAGCGGGGTTTTTATTTCTTTCTATTTTTCTCTCCAAAGCATGTTAACCCCTCACATCAAGCACGTCACTTTGGCCCATGCATATTCTTTTTACTTCCATTTTTTCTTACCATACTATTGTCAGTTGCGTGAATTCATGACATTGGTCGGTACATATGGACACTCAGATCCCAAAGATTCAAAATTATATATTTTTCCTTCCTCTCCCGGATACACCGAATTTCACTCAGAACTCCTTCCAGGCGCAGCGAGATACCAAATAAAGTCTTCCCGACATAGAAGGGTAACAAACAAATTCCTCCTGATACAGCCGGGTAACAAAATCTTCCCAGGCTACTGGCCCATCCGACTCCCGTCAGTGTTTCCTTGAACTGGGCGACTGGCTGCTCTATGACTTGTTTCGGGACTCCAAAATCCCACAATATACGGTCCTGCAATACAGACGACTTATGAATTAAAATTATATTAAAGGGTACTCACCGATTTCCATCGAACACTCGAACCACAAGCTACCTACCAGATATGTGGATGAAGGGTTTTCAGTATCGATCTCAAAACAAAAGAATGTCAAATTATACAATTAATCAAAACTGGATCCACATATCCACTTACCCTAAGTGCACTTGGGTCTGGCCTCCAGCCCAATACCTCAGCCTAGTTACAATGATATACATTTGCTGTCTTCTTTCCTGACATCTCGACCAGTGCAGCAACGAATGAAGACTTCTCATCCAGTCGCCTCAGCAGGTGAACACTCTCTTTTTTCCTATACCCAGTGACCGTATTCACTCTCAGTTAACCCAAATCACTGTCTACCCAAAACTCTAAAAATAGCCATTTCATTTCATCTTTAGAGGCAAACAATCACAACAACAACAAAAATCACACAACCAACCATGGCCTACACTGTAGCCATGACAATCTCTAATGCTCATATATATGCAGGTGTCAATGCTTCCAGTGTAACAAGCAGTCTGAAAGTGTAGCTGAAGTGAAGTGGAAGGGCTGGACGTGTCCACATATACCTGGCTCTGTGTGCATGGTCTCCCCCTGCTGGTCATTTCCAGTTTTGGACGTCTTCCATCTCCTGTACCCCATCTGAACGGCCCGCAGTGGACAACCATGGAGTGTGCTTGTCAGTGAGAGACAGTGACATTCCTGTGATGAAATGGGGCAGATAGATTGAAGAATTAAGAACCACTGTCTGCCTTCTTTTGTTTCACAGGGGACATTATATGTTTACTCACATGACGTAGGGTACAGTTACTCCCCTTCAATTTCATACAGATTGGCCAACATTCAGTGAAGATCAGCGGTCAAGGTGTTCAAGATGAACGGTGAGTAAACGTGTCAGACGTTAAAATCTATACTGTAGCACTAAAGAGCCCCTTTTTTTCGTTCAAGGTTGAGACATGATACACGCTGATTAGTTTATGAAAATCGAATAATTAAGAAATGTCTGGCAGATTACATATAATGATTTGTAGTTATATTTGTGATAGTTATTTTATCCTCCTAAAAAAAAAAGCCGTACCATACATAATGTTTAATAGAATTTCTTCTTTCACCTTCTGTGATCAACTTTATGCAGACAACATTTCGAATTCCCTATTTCTGTGATGTCAGAAACAAAGCCCAGTAAAACAAGTTGTAATTATTAAATAAACTTGTTTTAACCATTATTCTGATGTAAACCAATGAGACCTTAGCAGCGTACGTGGAAATGATTTAAAGAATTTCGTACAATTTCGAGTAAACATCGGTAGCAATAAGATCTGGAGAGGTTTTTTATCAACACTTTTATAAGAAATTAGTTCATATCTACTGTTAGATACGTAGCATGATGAAACCGTATTTTAAATCTGCCGTTCTTTAACTTTGATCTTTAACCAAAGCGTTCACTAGATTTAATATAAGTACGCAACTCCTGCCAATTACGGTCAACGCTTATTCAAACCACTCCAAACAGGATTTTTGTTCATTCCCTATTGTTTTGCCACAGAGAGATAGAGCCACATTTTAAACAAAACTATTCCCGCTTTTTTGTCTCTTTTTGTAAAACATGATAGCACTTTATCAATCTAGAAAAGTAAACGATGCGTCGTCATCCTAAATACTTTAACAATAATTTAAGAAGCATTGGCATATATTAGGATACATTGTAGTTTCTATTGATATAATATCATTTGGAGTTTTTATCCTACGCTTGATAACCTTTTCAAGGTAAACCACTGAGGTTTTTTTTCCTTGTTCACGATATTTACACAAACACCTAATTGTTTACATCATAATAAAGTGAAGACTAGATTTTCAATGTCGGTAGTATTCAAAGCGTATTGAAGATCTTAAATAAAATCTGTACGTTGAAATCGTAATTTCCAAAACGGCACGATTTTTTGGTTGTAAAATCATCAAGTCTGTTTGAAAAAGATTACCAATGCAATGTTCAACATGTGTAAGAATCTACAACGATTATACGTTTATTTACATTATAACGTACCTCTCTTGGAGTCATATACCCACTGGAGAGGGAGGCACAGAGAGAGAGAGAAAGAGAGACAGACAGACATAGACTGACAGACAGGCAGGCAGGCAGGCAGGCAGGCAGGCAGGCAGGCAGGCAGGCAGGCAGGCAGGCAGGCAGACAGATACAGACAGACAGAAGACAAACAGATAGAAAGACAGACAAACAGAAAAGAGACAGAAATGCTTCACCGAAGATAGATAGATACATAAATAGACAGAGAGACAGACAGACAGACAGAGACAGAAACAGACAGACAGACAGACATGCAGACAGAGAGACAAACAGACACACACACAGACAGACAGACAGACAGAGATACGAGATACTCCACCGTATCGAGAGAGAGAGAGAGAGAGAGAGAGAGAGAGAGAGAGAGAGAGGAGAGAGTGAGTGACAGACAGACAGACAAACATACACAGCTAGGTCAAGTCAAATATCATAATACCTGTACCATGTCTTCACAAGCATGGGAATTCACCACAGCAGGCAGAAAATCAATGATCTGCATCACACAAGGCTGAAGACGTACAGAGGACAAGACAGGAGATGAGAGAACGAAGGAAGATCAGGATTGGTTCTGATCAATACCCAGACCAACAGCATCCCCAACGGCTGCTGTGATTTATAGCTTCAGGTGCAAATCAAAACCACTCCACACAAACAGACAACGAGCAAACTCATTTTCAAAAATATATTTTACTGATGTGTTACGGTAAATACTATACTATGAATAGCAACAAAGGTGAGGACACCAAGTAAAAGTCAATTAGGCGGAAAAAGCGGGAGAAAACACACACACACACACACACACACACACACACACACACACACACACACACACACACACACACACACACACACACACCCGAAGAAGACCAAATAGTCGAAACCCGTTGTGTTAGTTCTGTAACTTGTTTATCTTTCGTTTAGTGGTGCAGTCATTTTGTCTTTGTTCTTTTGTCTTATCATTGGTCAAGCAGTCTTGAGAGAAACATGGTTAAACGCCTCCGGAAGCTGTCTACAGTTTTGCTGTTTGTACCCTGAGGACCAGGAGACCGTTAACATCCATATCAGAGTATCTTTCAGGATCCTCTTTGCGTAGTTCAAACTCTCTGTCTTCCTTCAAGGCATCTCTTAAAACAACCAGGTTCACCTATCGATAGCAGCTCTTTCTTCCCTTTCCCTTGCCCATCAAATTGATTCTGACATTGATTGTTGTGAGACAGTGTGTGTGTGTGTGTGTGTGTGTGTGTGTGTGTGTGTGTGTGTGTGTGTGTGTGTGTGTGTGTGTGTGTAAGTGTGTGTGTGTGTGTGTGTGTGTGTGTGTGTGTGTGTGTGTGTGTGCGTGCGTGGGTGGGTGTCAGTATGCACCCTTGCTTGTAGGTGCATGGGTACTTATTGTTATATTCATCTTCTAGGTTTCATTTAGGTTTTCTTTAACCTTTTCTGTATTTGTAAGCGCTTAGGGCTTATGATTTAAGATGAAGCGCCATAAATATTCATCATCATTGTTATTTGTCATTATCATTATTATTATCAAAACGCTTTGTGTTGTGAGGACCTAACTGGGAACGTCCAGGGCTTTTGATCCTGACGACACAGAGTGATGCAAACCTCACTGCATGTGACCACTGTGATCGATAAATGAATAAAAGCTCCTTCCACATGTGGTCACAGTCAGTGATATATTACTTTGTATAAAGCTTAATGGCACCACATTGTGTGATTGATCACTCATCCCTAACAAGAATGATGAGGTCACTGAACAGCAAACTCCACAGAATGACAATACATTTAGAGTAAGTATGTCCGATACAGTGTGACTGTGCCTTTTTTCGTTAGCAAAACTTCTAATGTAGGTGACAGTTTTTAAATTATTTTTTATAGAAATTATTTCCAAGAAGAGGCGTGTGTGTGTGTGTGTGTGTGTGTGTGTGTGTGTGTGTGTGTGTGTGTGTGTGTGTGCGCGCGCGCGCGCGCGTGCGCGTGTGAGTGTGTGTACATGTGCGTGCGCGCGCGTGTGTGTGTGTGCGTGCGTGTGTGTGTATGTGTGTGTGTGTGTGTGTGTGTGTGTGTGTGTGTGTGTGTGTGTGTGTGTGTGTGTGTTTTAGGACGTTGTTTGTCTTCACAAAATATCATGTATACATTTTGCTCTTCTTGTTGTTGTTATTGTTGTTGTTATCGTATACGTTACAGTCACAGAGCAAAATTTGACATGTTTTGTTTATTTTCGAGGTGTCTATCTTATAAACACATGACAGTCTATGGTTTTCTGAAAGGTATTTTGTGATTGAATAAACGTGCAAGTTTTTGTTTTGTTTTTGTTTTTGTTTTTTTGTTTTTTGTTATCGTTGTTGATTGGGTCTTGTGTCTTGCTTGCAATGCCATTGTGCACACTCAGAACATTCGTTTTAAGCTTTATCCGAAGGACAAAGAGGACTGGCGTCTGCATAGAAGTTTACTATGAAAAGAAAACCTCTTCCAACCGTGCAGCCTTGGGAGAGCAATGCCCGGTCCACTTAGAGGAATAATAGCCGGACAACCAAAGTTGTCTTTGAATTGTGTTCAGCATTGCAAAAAAAAACATGACTGTATGCAGTAGATTCCATGTGGACCATTCCTTATTTTTCCAGTCATATCGTCCAAAGGCTGAAAGATGTCTACAGCTGTCATCTGGTCTTCATCCATTCAGTAATAGTTGTATTAATACCAGTTTGTATCTCCTCCTCACTGTATCCATACATTTCTCAACAGACATTGTTATGCGGTCTCCCTAGCCAAATGGACTATAAACAACAAGCGCTGACTGCTTACGGTCTGTTTTGTTTCCAAAGTAAAACAATGAAAATGAAATCAGCCCAACACTGTTTCTGGCGCTCTATACATCTAGCTTTCATGCAGATAACAGACGTGCAGAACAGGCATGATCCTAACAAGTCTTAAAAAGTTCAAGTACTATTTCCGCCAAACGTGAGAAAGCGAATCACAAGACAAAACACGACGCGTTTTGACCTCTTAAGTCTTCTTCAGGCAAGATGTAATGGTAACGCTGCTTATAGCCCAGCCAATCGCAAACGGCCACATCAGGCCTGTCACCGCGTTGAAGTTAACTCAAGAGTCATTTGAAAAAAAAATCCCTCATTCACACAACTCTATAAAACACTGGTGTCTGCAGTTCATGCTGATACCAAAGCTGCTATGGCCTCTGATGATATACGACATCTGCACCAGCATAGTGGAGGCAATGGAAGCCAAAATCAACAAGTTCACAAGGAAATGGCTTGGTGTCCCACCCTGTCTGACTGACATAGCGCTGTACTGTCGCCAAGCAAAGCTGAAACTACCCCTGAAATCCATCCTGGAGGAATACAAAGCAGGGAAGATCAGACTTCAAAGCATGCTGGAGGACTCAGGAGACAAGGTGGTAGAAGCAATTAAGCCCCAGCTGAAGACAGGCAGAAAATGGAAAGTTCAAGAGGCGATGGATTCTGCAAAAGAAAGTCTCAAGATCAGAGAAATAACAGGACACACACAGACCAACAGACAGGGACTGGGGGTGACCAAAACTGAATGGTGGTCAAAGGCCAAAGGAAAAGCCAAAAGAGACATGATGATTCAGGAGATGAGAAAAGAAGAAGACCAAAAAAGACTCCAAAAAGCAGTCCAGCAGAGCCAGCAAGGGCAATGGACAACGTGGGAGAATGCACTCCAAAGAAGTCTCACTTGGAATGACATTTGGCACATGGCCCCTCTCAGGATCAGCTTCATTCTCAGATCTGCATATGACCTTCTGCCCTCAAATGCAAACCTGGTGAAGTGGGGGAAAACAGACGATCCTGCATGCCCCCTCTGCCATGAAAAACAAACAGTGGAGCATGTCCTAAGCTCATGTAAAGTAGCCCTGGCTCAAGGAAGGTACACATGGAGGCACAACCAAGTGCTCAAAGAAATTGTACAAGTAGTCTGGGCTAGTACCAACACCACAAAAGGGAAAATCAGGACTCCAAAAGCACCCGCAACATTCTTCACGGCAGGAGGCAGCAAATCATGGCCAAGAACAACAGTGCCACTCGAAACATGCAGGCAGAGTCTGCTGGACGGGGCAGATGACTGGGAGTGCACTGCAGACCTCCCAGAATGGAAGAGTCACCCAGAGATCATCAGCAAGAGTGGCATGAGACCAGACATAGTAGTCCACTCTAAGTCAACCAAGCAGCTGATCATGATCGAGCTCACGGTGCCATATGAGAACAGAATGGAGGCAGCTCAAATCTACAAGACTGAAAAGTATGCTGATCTGGCAAACAGCCTGAGGAGAGAAGGCTATCAGGTCAAAGTCCTCACTGCAGAAATTGGAGCTAGGGGGTTTGTAGGAACGTCTGCATACAGCCTCATGAAACAGCTCTCAGTTGCAGGGAAGGAAAAAACCAGAGCCCTGAAAGCAATGGCAGAAGCGGCAGAGAGGTGTTCAAGCTGGATCTGGTCAAGGAGGAACAAAAGTGAACTTCATAAGGCTTAATTTCCCTACAAATATCAGGTGTCCCTGTGGCTCAGTGGTTAAAGCGCGAGTCATTAAGTGGAAAATGAGCATGTCCAGAGGGTCATGGGTTCGAATCCCAGCCATGGCTCGTCCCAAGATGGGAAAAAAAGGGGCAGCAGAGGGACATCCGGAGTCATGAACCGGGTGTGGCCCAACCCCCCTAGAGTGTCAGGAGATAAGGGCCGAAACACTTGCTTGAAGGGGGCTTCTCTTCTGAGGACTCTCTGCTGCCACGCTCTCCACGAGTTTCTTTCTACTACACACCTTCCAAAACCACACCAGGAACTTCGTAAAAAATCTTAGATCAGATGAAAAATGCTAATCCCCTCAGAAATTCAAAGATCACAGGAGGTGGGACATCTCTGAACAAGGTTTTGATGGAGTGTGCTGTAAAGTGTCTATGTCTCACATCATGAACAACACTCAGGACAACGCAAATGAAGAACTAGCGATCACTTATCTCATAATTTCGGCGCAAGATGGGCGTTGAAACCTTGCAGCTAAACATGATCCTGTCTGGAAGAAGAAATTCCCAAGCTTACCCGTATTCTGTCACCTCGAACGTTGCGCAAAGCAATTGAACAAATGCACGCACACCAACAGATAACTTATCAAGACCTGCGAAACTTCTTATCTGGAAAAGTGTTACAAAGTACACACGCGTGATGCAAAGAAATATGATAATCCCGGGATGTTTGATATGGAAAAATAATGACAAAAAAAATAAACAAAGTAAACAAACATTTATGGTCTCGTTAGCTCCCATGTGAAGATAGCAACAAATTATACTTGCAGTACCATTTTATCTTGTATTTTGTAAATAAGAGGCAGCTAGTTTGGGGGTTTTTACAAGCGAGGAAACTTCTATGTAAAAACCCCCAAACTTGCCCATGTGCCTTCACCTGAAAATGCACACGCCAAATCAAAAGGTCAACCAGACGCTGTCGTTCCCACCTCTGTGCCCCCCCCCCCCCCCCCATACCCTTCACCCTCTCCTCATACAAACACACATAGACGTTCGTGCTTGTGATTTTTTTTTCTTCATTCGAAATGTTACTACACCACAAACAGAGTGTGTGTGTGTGTGTGTGTGTGTGTGTGTGTGTGTGTGTGTGTGTGTGTGTGTGTGTGTGTGTGTGTGTGTGTGTGTGTGTCCGTGCGTGTGTGCGTGTGTGTGTGAGAGAGAGAGAGAGAGAGAGAGAGATCGTTCAGGCATCCGTTGAGTGATTTTGTAATGTGTAAATATGTCCATGAACGCAAAGGTACCTGTTTGTGACATGAAAAAAAAGATAAACTAAAAAACAAAACAGAAACTGGGTCATGAATATTGTCTGGCAAAATTAAAAAGAGTGACAGAATCTACCCAAGAGAACATTTATCGATAGCAGGACAAATGTGAAGCAAATGTCCAGCATAGTTCTTAACCCTTTCCAGAATAATGCTGTTGTTTGTTACGTCCGTGAAGACATTTGTCAAAAATGTGTGTGTGTGTGTGTGTGTGTGTGTGTGTGTGTGTGTGTGTGTGTGTGTGTGTGTGTGTGTGTATGTGCGTGTGTGTGTGTGTGTGTGTGTGTGTGTGTGTGTGTGAGAGAGAGAGGTCTGTGTGTATGTGTGTGTGAGTGTGTGTGTGTGTGTGTGTGTGTGTGTGTGTGTGTGTGTGTGTTTATACGTGTGTGTATGTGTGTGTGTGTGTGTGTGTGTGTGTGTGTGTGTGTGTGTGTGTGTGTGTGTGTGTGTGTGTGATCATTGTAGTCTGCCATGCCCCGCACGGGTGATACAAACGTTGTTGGGATGAAAACCGCCCAGGCCAGGTGATACAAACGGTTTTGTTGGGATAAATGTCGACTCCAGACAGGTAAAACAAATGGTTTTATTGGGATAAATGTCGACTCCCGACAGGTCATACAAACGGTTTTGTTGGGATAAATGTCGACTCCAGACAGATAGCATAACAGGTTTTGTTGGGATAAATGTCAACTCCGGACAGGTGATACAAATGGTTTTGTTGAGATAGACTCCGTACAGAAAATACAAATGGATTTGTTGGGATAAATGTCGACTCTGGACAGGTAATACAAGTGTTTTGTTGGGGATAAATGTCGACTTCGGACAGGTAATACAAATGGTTTTGTTGGGATAAATGTCGACTCCGGACAGTAATACAAATGTTGTTGTTTGTTTGTTTTTTGACAAATGTCGACTCCGGACAGGTAAGACAAATGGTTTTGTTGAGAGGAAAATCGACCCTGGACAGGCGATACAAATGGCTCCGTTTACAAAAGTCTATGATGGTCCCTATATGCTGTTAGTGAAGGGTTTAATATTTACTTTTCAACGCCCTACTTTTAATGCATCTTCTATCTCATTCCCTTTACGTTTTATAAAGTAAATGTTTGTCAAGTCAACGTGTTGATGGCGGGACGGTAGGCCTGTACTCGTTTTCCTCCACCACTTATTGTGTGTGTGTGTGTGTGTGTGTGCGTGCGTGCGTGCGTGTGTGTGTAACGTGAGGATAAAGCAGTGCATTAGACATCTATTTATCATCAATATTTATTTCAAAATCCCGATTTCGCGTATTAGCGACTTTGTTAGGGACTTTTCGATAGAAAGAAACTCGTGGAGAGCGTGGCAGCAGAGAGTCCTCAGAAGAGAAGCCCCCTTCAAGCAAGTGTTTCGGCCCTTATCTCCTGACACTCTAGGGGGGTTGGGCCACACCCGGTTCATGACTCCGGATGTCCCTCTGCTGCCCTTTTTTTCCCATATTGGGAGGAGCCATGGCTGGGATTCGAACCCATGACCTTCTGGACATGCTCATTTTCCACTTAATGACTCGCACTCTAACCACTGAGCCACAGGGACACCTGATATTTGTAGGAAATTTAAGCCTTATGAAGTTCACTTTTGTTCCTCCTTGACCAGATCCAGCTTGAACACCTCTCTGCCGCTTCTGCCATTGCTTTCAGGGCTCTGGGTTTTTCCCTCCCTGCAACTGAGAGCTGTTTCATGAGGCTGTATGCAGACGTTCCTACAAACCCTCTGGCTCCAATTTCTGCACTGAGGACTTTGACCTGATAGCCTTCTCTCCTCAGGCTGTTTGCCAGATCAACATACTTTTCAGTCTTGTAGATTTGAGCTGCCTCCATTCTGTTCTCATATGGCACCGTGAGCTCGATCATGATCAGCTGCTTGGTTGACTGAGAGTGGACTACTATGTCTGGTCTCATGCCACTCTTGCTGATGATCTCTGGGTGACTCTTCCATTCTGGGAGGTCTGCAGTGCACTCCCAGTCATCTGCCCCGTCCAGCAGACTCTGCCTGCGTGTTCCGAGTGGCACTGTTGTTCTTGGCCATGATTTGCCGCCTCCTGCCGTGACGAATGTTGCGGGTGCTTTTGGAGTCTGATTT
>JAMYXO010002339.1:22500-24297 GCA_033310375.1 Conus canariensis | reverse complement strand
ACAATTATGACACACCATACACTTCACCACACACGCGCACACATACCCCTTACCACCACTATACACCACACCATACCATGTAACACACTACAGGACTCCTACAAACAATAATTTTTATCAACATTCGGTTTCTATATGCTGAATACGAAAATGCGTGCCTGCTTGTCTGTAAATGTGTAGATTGTAATAATAGATTGTAATTATTATTACCGTTATTATCATTATGGTTGTTACTGTTGCTTTTGTTTACATAGCAAGCTTTTATTTTGAAAAAAAAAAATGTTTTAACACAGAACATTAGTCTTCATTTGGTGAGCGAATTCTGTACACGTGTACAGTGCATGTGTCCGTGCACACGTGGGTGAGATATGTATATAGAACAAATTTAAGTTGTGTGTTTGCGTAACGTGTCAGTACATGTAGCCATTCGTGTGGAGTTATCTCCCTGCCCCTCCTTCCCATGCTCCACGGTGATCAGTTGACTATTATTTAATCATGAAGCATGGTATTATACTGTTGTTGCTTTCACTGTGTGAAATCACAGACATCACTTTCAATCTCTCTTTAGAGATAGTAAAGTTATTTCTCTCTCTCTCTCTCTCTCTCTCTCTCTCTCTCTCTCTCTCTCCCCCCCCCCCCCCCCCCCCCCCCCCCCCCCCCACCCCCCCCCCCCCCCCCCCCCCCCCCCCCCCCCCCCCCCCCCTCTCTCTCTGTGAGTGCGAGTGTGTGTCCATGCGCTCCTCTGTGTGTGCGCGTGAGCGTGTGCGTGCCTGCATGTGTTATATCGATGTATGTATACATGTATATATGTATTATATAATATAATATATATACTACTAAAAACAATTGAAGTACCACCCCTAATTTTTGTATGCAATTTTTAAAAAGCTCTGATAAACCAATTAATATTGATAATTGAATAAACTCTGCTGGATAAGCTTACCCGGTTCTCAAATACTACTCCTCGTGCATTTTTGTTATGTTAAAGTCGGTCAGCAGTTATCTACCGCGTCGCATCTGAGGCAAAAAAATCCGAGAAATTATCGAACTTGTGTCGCTCCCAGATTTTGACACAGACACAGCAAGAAAAAAAAATGTGATGCACGTGAAAGCAAGGTCTTTTCTGAGCAGAATTGCAATCAGTTAGCACATTTGACGGGTATAAAAAGTCGCGAAATTTAGGAAGATTTAACCATGCCTGCGAGACAACGACTAAGCAACACCGACAGAGGAAGAGCGATAGCATGGTACCAAGAAGGTATTGGGTTGAGGGAGATTGGTCGACGGCTTGGAGTGAGTCACCCAGTCATTCTGAGGCTCAGAGACCGTTGGCTTAACACTGGAAGTGTTGAAGAACAGCAAGGACGTGGACGGACGAGAAGCACCTCCAGACAGCAGGATCGGTTCATTGTTATCGCTTGTCTGAGAGACCGTTCAGCCAGTGCCACAGTACTCCGAGACCAGCTACGACAAGCCAGCAACGTCAACGTCAGTACCCAGACAGTTCGGAACCGGCTCCACGACGCCAACTTGAGGTCAAGGTCCACAGCAGTGAGATCAATACTGACCCCAGCGCATCGAGCTCATCGTCGGGCCTGGGCAGCATGTCATAGAAGGTGGACAAGAGCTGAATGGGCAACAGTACTCTTCACAGACGAGTCAAGGTTCAACCCTCAGGTTCAACGACGGGCGGGTTCGCGTCTGGCGACGTCCTGGAGAACGCTACGTTGACGCTGCCGTCAGGGAGCATGACCGCTATGGAGGTGGGTCCGTGATGGTGTGGGGTGGGTTCAGCCT
>JAMYXO010002339.1:0-2500 GCA_033310375.1 Conus canariensis | reverse complement strand
GTTGATAATGATGAACAACAACATTAAAAATACAACAGCAGCAGCAGCAGCAGTAGTAGTAGTGGCAGTAGTAGTAGTAGTTATGATAGTAGGCCTAGTAGTATTAATGATAATAATAACGATAATATTAATGATAATGGTAAACCTATTCATTTCTAATCAATGAATTTATTTATTTACTTATCTATCTATTTATTTATTCATTTTTTTTATTTATTAGTAGTATAATTATTATTAGTATTATTACTATTATCATCATTATTTTTATGATCATTATTGTTGTTGTTGTTGCTATTGTTATTGTCATTAATACTATCATTATTGTTGTTGTTGTTGTTGTAGGCGCTGTGTGTGTGTATGTGTGTGTGTTCGTGCGCGCGTGCATGCGTGCGTTCGTGCGTGCGTGCGTGCGTGCGTGCGTGTGTGCGTGTGTGTCCAAAACAAAATAAAAAAAAGTTAGCAGAGCGTGGTTTCGATCCACGGACCTCTGGGTTATGGGCCCAGCACGCTTCCACTGCGCCACTCTGCTGCTCTGTTCAGGTGACGCCAGTTTAGCTTCATCTAGTGGGGCAGCAGGCGTGTCGCCCGCCGTGGCAGTGGCTGGGGTCATCGCACACAAGGGCTTCCATGCATGACCATGAGATTCCAACTGCTAAGGTAATAGTGTAAAGTCATTGATAGGAACTGTAATTTGTAAGCGTGTGTTATAGCCAGATGTGTCAAGTCAGAATATGTGAATACATTTAAATGATAATAATTCTAATGTAAATGATAATAACAATGATGATGATGATGGTGAATGTGTATAGATTAAAGTTAAAAATAATAACAACAACATTAAAAATACAGCAGCAGCAACAGCAGTAGTAGTAGTAGTTATGATAGTAGTAGTGGTAGTAATATTAGTAACGATAATATTAATGATAATGGTAAACATATTTCTTTTTAATCAGTGAGTTTATCTATTTACTTATTTATCTGTCAATCTATCCATTTATTCATTCATTTATCATTAGTATGATTATCATTCTTATCATTATTGTTATCATTATATTATCATTCTTATTATTATGATCATTATTGTTGTTGTTGTTGCTATTGTCATCATTACTATTGTTGTTGTAGTATGCGTTGTTATTGTTGTTGTTATTGTTGTTATCGTAAGGTAATTGTGCATAGTTTTACCACTCTCCTCAATTTAGACTTATTGAATTAATTTGTTCCTCAATGGGCTAAATTGTCATTAAAATATAGTGCGTGTGTGTGCGCGCGCACGTGTGTGTGTGTGTCTCTATGTGCACACGCGCGCACGCACGTGTTTTGTGTGTGTATGCGTCTCTGTGTGTGTGTGTGTGTGTGTGTGTGTGTGTGTGTGTGTGTGTGTGTGTGTGTCTCCCTCCCTGCCTTTGTGTGTGTGTGTGTGTGTGTGTGTGTGTGTGTGTGTGTGTGTGTGTGTGTGTGTGTGTGTGTGTGTGTTTTGTGTGTGTGCATGTTGTGTGTGTGTGTGTGTGTGTGCGTGTGTGTGTGTGTGTGTGTGTGTGTGTGGGGTGTGCGTGTGCATATGTGTGCATGTGTGTGTGTGTGTGTGGGGTGTGTGTGTGTGCGCGCGCGTGTGTTTTGTGCGCGCGCGAGCGTATGTGTGTGTGTGCGCGCATGTGTGTGTCAAAAAAAAAAGAAGAAAAAAGGTTAGCAGAGCGTGGTTTCGATCCACGGACCTCTGGGTTATGGGCCCAGCACGCTTCCACTGCGCCACTCTGCTGCTCTGTTCACGTGTCGCCAGTTTAGCTACATGTAGTGGGGCAGCAGGCGTGTCGCCCGCCGTGGCAGTGGCTGGGGTCATTGCACACGAGAGCTTCCATGCATGACCATGAGATTCCAACTGCTAAGGTAATGGTAATAAAGTCATCGATAGAAAGTATGAATTTGTAAGACTGTGTTAAATCCCAGATTTGTCCACTCAAAATGTTTGCATACAATTAAGTAAATAAACACATAAATATATAAAGTAAACACATTCATACGTAAAATACTAAATAGGCTTACCATTCTTCTTCTTCTTCATCTTCTTCTTCTTCTCATTAGTATCATTATTATTATATATTATTTTATCATTATTACCATTATTGTTATTATCATTATTATTATCATTATTATCTTTATTATTAGCCTATTATTTTCATTATCATCATTTTATTGCTATGTTCTTATAATACTACTTCCTTCTTCTACTACTACTACGGCATTCATCATGTATTGTTGTTATCTTATGGACTTAAATCCTTGCATTAGGCCTACCATAATTATAATCATCATCACACATCATTATAATATCATCATTCTTCTCTCTGTTATTATCATTATCATTTAGGAATATTGTTTTTGTTGTTATCATTAACGTATTTTCGCACCGGTTTTGACATTTTCCCCAGTTTAGATTTCTTGAATTAAATTTTTCTCGACGGGCTGAAGTGTCATTAAAAAATTCTCTCTCTCTCTCTCC
>JAMYXO010002338.1:10000-24305 GCA_033310375.1 Conus canariensis | reverse complement strand
ACCCACCCTCATCGATGTGTCAGCGGGCCCGGTTTGGGTTTAGTTTTGAATGTGTTGCCCAGTCCTGACCTCTTTCTGCTTCCAGATTATGCTTAACGTGCCCTTTGGGTCAGAAAAAATTTATTAAAATAGGAAATTTGGGGTCTAAAACGCCCTTGTATCAAATCGCTAAAACTTTAAGACAGCACGCGAATGTCCATTATGAAAGGGAAAAACACACCCACAACACACACACACACACACACGGGATGGAAAAAAAAATTGGGCATAATAAAAAAAACAAACCCATTCTTTTCTCAATATAGTGGTGGAAGGAGGGGTTTGAGTGCGAGCAAGGCAAACAGAAGATTGCAGGATTTCAGAACCAAGGGCCCACCCAATAAAGGTTAACGCAGAGGGAAAACAAAGTCGACTCTCTTCCCTTTATTATTCATTTGCTTGGAACCCGGGAAAACACACATTTCCAGAAAACAATCCCAAACCATTGCATGCAGGCCCCCGGGGGCCCACAGCTAGCCACAACACGGTCCCAGCCCACACGGGAACCGCCGCGAGGCTGAAAGTGCCAGAAATTCATCCCGTGTCTGTCGTTTTTTCCATGTTGACACCCTCGGCCCTTTAAAGGGCATAATCTTATGGCTATGGTGAAAACCTCGGAACTCAAGGAATGAAATGAACAATGTATTTGATAAAGGAGTCATGTGAATTGGTATTTAAACCACAGTTTGGCCCCCCATTTTTTAGTAAGTTTTCGCCTATTTATTACTTGCGATAGTAAATTCTAAAAAGTAAACAGAGATAAAGGGTTTGTGGTTTTTTTATTTTTTTTAATCACACACTTGATATCAAAACCCGTGTCGAGTGGAAAAAATTGGGTCTTTAAAAAACTGGCGAAAAAACAAATGGCTTCCTCCTGTCCCGCCTGTTAAATAAATAATGTTTTAATTAATTAAAAGATTAAAAGGGGATATTAAAGGTTTCACCGTCACACCAGGGGTACAAAAATGAATGTTTTACTAATAAAGCGAAGATCAAAAAACAAAAACAAAGAAGAAAACAAAAAAAAAAAAAAAAAAAAAAGAGGGTTGGGGGGGGGGGGGGGGGGGGGGGGGAGGCTACTAGAATTGACAAAATAAACTGTCGGTTTCACGCTTTAAGGAAAACGAAAATGATACTGTTTTGAAATAGGCGGCCCCTGTTGACCATCGTAACTGCTAAAAATTTGTTTTTTTTATTTGTTGTTGTTGTTGTTGTTGTTGTTGTTGTTGTTTTTATTGTTTCTTTCCCCCATATTTTTTCCCGAAGAGTTAAAAGTGAAGAAATTAGTTCAATCACAATAAACACGATGAACAACTTGACAAAAAGGGTTTAAATGAATGAAGGTGAATAAAATTAACAACAACACAACAACAACAACAAAACAAAAAAAAAAGGTAATCTACATTATGAGAAAAGAAAGGGGGAAAAACAGAAAATGAATTTTGAAGAAGGGAAAAAATTAAAATAAAGGTAAAATAAAAGAATGAAGGAAAAAAACATTCAAAAAAAATTACAATGCTGCTTTTGGGGGGGGACAAATTTGGGCTAACGCATATAATGTTTTGCTCATTCTATACCCCCAAACCCCTTTCCCCTACTTTCCTTTTTTTTCCCCCCCCCACCCCTCCTCTCTCTTCCCCCCTCCTTCCTTCTCCCCTCTCTCTCGTGCGCGCGTGGTTTTTTGGGTGTGTGTGTGTGTGTGTGTGTTTTGTGTGTGGGGGTGTTGTTGGTGTGCGCGCGCGTGCCGCGGGGCGTGATGTGTGGTGTGTGTGTGTGTGTGTTGTGTGGGTGTTGTGGTGCTTGCTTACTTTTATCCGCGCGTGCTCGCGAGACGTGAGGGGTGAGTGGGGTTGTGGGGGTGTGTGGGTGTGGTGTGGGTGTGTGTTGGTGTGTTGGTGTGTGTGGTTGTGTGTTGTGGCGGCGGCACGCGGTGTGTATATGTGTGGTTGTGTTCTGGCCCCGGGAGCTGTGTGTGTGTGTGTGTGGTGGTGTGTGTGTGTGGGTGTGGTGTTGGGCGCGCGCGTGCCCGTGTGTGTGTTGTGGCAGGGGTTTTATGTGACCTAGTGTAACGTTGTGGGCCCAAAATGATAGCTTGTTTTCACTTTTTTTTTTTTTTTTTGTTCTTTCCCCATTAAAAAGAAATGAATTGATTAAAGATGAGTAATTTTAAAAACATAAAACACGTTTCCCCAAACTAAAATAATATTTAAGCTCCGAAAAAATAAAAAGTTTTCAAGATGAGTAAAACTCGCCTTTTCTGAAATTTCTTTTTGGCCGTTAGAAAAACTTCTTTTTTCCCTTTTTTTTTTGTTATTCATGGTCGGGCTAATGGCCCCCTTACTAAAAAAAATGGTTTCGTTTTCCCTTTGGGGGGAAGCTTAGATGGTCTAAAATCCTTTTTTGGTTTTTTGTTGTTGTTTGTTTGTTTTTTGTTTTTCGTTTGTTTTTTTTTTTAACACGGGGGATTTTTTTGGGAAAAAAAACCTGAGACAGAGAGGTATTAAAAAAAAAAAAAAAAAAAAAAATGACCCCTTTTAAAAAGGGGTACAAGCCCAAGCTGCCAAAAACCCAAAAAAAAAAAGTTGTTTTAAAGTTACAGGGTTTTACCATGAGTAGGGCATTTGGAGCAATCTATTTTGTTTTAAAGAAAACCCCCCAAAACTTTTTTTTAAAAACCCCAAAAATGAGAAAGAAAAAAAAAATAACAGTTACGCGCTAGTAAGAGGGACACATTCGGGGATCTCTATCTCCTTTTAAAAGTTTTTTTTTTTTTTTTTTTTTAAAAATTTCCTTTCATTTCAAAAGGTGTTCCAGGGAAAAATATTTAATCAGGGGGGGGGGGGGGGGGGGGGGGGGGGGGGGGGGGGGGGGGGGGGAGAGGGGGAGGATTCCGATTTTTTCCTTTTGGGGTCCCCCCCCCACCCCACCCCTGCCCCCCTGCCCCCCCCCCCTCTTCTTTTTTTTTCAGCTATACATATTAATAGGGAAAATCTAACCTTTTATGTGTGACTTGACAGGCCCCCAAGACTCAAAGAAACACGGCAAAGCAGGGACACTGTAGTAAAATGATTTCATGTTTGGTGACAGCTAATACAAATACATTACGAAAAATTGTCGCACATTTTACGATGACTGAAATTTGATCTTATCTCCCCAATTTTCCATGTTCACAATTTTTTTTTTTTTTTTTTTTTTAAAAAAAAAGATGATTTATTGAGAAAATTTTTGTAGATCAGAAAGGTGGAAAAGGAGGGGGGGGGGGGGGGGGGGAAATTCCCCTTAACCCTTAATCCCACCTCTTTCTGCCCTTTTCCCCCTTTAGCCCCTCCATTGCATTACAAACATTTTTCCCCTTTCCCCTATTCCCAAAAACCCCCCCCTTCGACATTTTTCAAAAATAGAGTGTCGTTTGTACTTTAAAATGTGCATTTTTTAATTTAACCGTAAAAAGAAAAACGCAAAAAAAAAAAAAAAAAAAAAAGAGAGAGAAAAAAAAGAAAAGAAGAAGAAAAGGCGGGAAGCCGCCGTTTTTTGTCTCCAGGGGAGATACTTTGTCGCCGGCGACAAAATGGCGAAAAACCGTCGTCTAAATGGCAGAGAATGTCGGAAAATCGGGGGGTTCAACTGTACGTGGTTCGCTGGCAACAAAATGGCGAATACCGTCGTCTAAATGGCAGAGAATGTCGGAAAATCGGCGGTTCAACTGTTTTCGTGGTTTCGCCGGCAAAAAAAATGGCGGATCGTCGACAAACTAATAACCCGCCATTTTGTCGCCGGTCCAGCTATGAAAAGCTCATTTGTTCGCTTCCCTTGAAAGGGGAGGGGGAGGGGGATATTTTATTTATTTGTCTTATTTTATTTATTTATTCATTCATCTATTCATTCATTCATTCATTTTTATTTTTTGGGGTTTTTCGATTTTTTTTCTTTCATCTCATGAAATATTTGGAGACAACCATCATATTAGCATAACCCCGCTACGATGAAAAATACTTTTATACCTACTTGCCACAGGAAGTTGATTCAAAAAGAATGTAAACAGTTTATGCTGAAACACGAAAAAAAAATTTCTGCAAGTAATGGACAAGCCCGTTTCATAGCTTAAAAGGTCTACTTTAGAAATTGTGTATCATTTGTTAAATAGCGGTCTGCGTATCGTGTAGCGACAGTCGCCAACGGGATTCATTTCGCAAAAAGCTTGACCCAAAGGGTTTTTAAACGGGATAATCGAAAACAAACGAAACGAACGAAAAAAACAAACGAAAAGAAACAAAAAACGAAACGAAACGAAACAAAACAAAAAAAAGCGAAACAAAACAAAACAAAACAAACAAAACAAAACGAAACAAAAAACGAAACGAAACAAAAAAAAGCGAAACAAAAACAAAACAAAACATCCCAAAACAAACGTTCGCTTACATATTCAAACCCTCTGCCGTATGCGGAAAACTTTTGATACATTGATGGATTAGCTTCCCGGAAGCTACATCTTGGTCAGTAGCGCAAAGCGAACGAAAGCAAAAGGGTTTTTGGGGGGAGGGGGGTGGGGGTGGGGGGGGGGGGAACAAACAAACTCGGCGGGGTTAAATGATGATGGGAAAAGGATTTTTACTGAGTTGTGAACAAGTACAACACCATTTTCGGCAGACAGATACACTCTGTACAGTTTTTCCGACAGGTTATAAGCTATGCTGATAAGTGAGCGTATGATACAATTCGGTGATTCAATGTATATGCCCACGAAACCCACCCCCCACCCTGATTTTAGACTGTGGGGTTTTTTTTGTATTGTTTTGTTTTGTTTGTTTCGTTTCGTTGTTTGGTTGTGTTGTTGTTTTTGGGGTTGGTTTTTTTTTTTTTTTTTTTTTTGGGGGGGGGGGGGGTGGGTGGGGGGGGGGGTCTTTTTTCATAACATAGTTACATGAAAAAAGGTCCATGGTGCTGATTTTTCCCTTTAGGGTTGTAAAAAGAAAAATGATTTTTTGGAGAGAGGGAGAGGAGAGGAGAGGAGAGAAAAGAGAGAGAGAGAGAGAGAGGAAAGACAACGGGACAACAGACAGAGAAGGACGGAATGGGGGTTGGGGGGTTGGGGTTGGGGGGGGGGTGGGGGAGGGGAAGGGGTGGGGGAGGAATTTTCGTCTTTTTAAAAGGTGCTTGATTTTAAAAGTTTGCAGCACAAAATTTGGGATAACTCTGCAACGTAAACCAAAAAACCCTAGAAGCATGTAGGAAAAGGAAAAGTCACCAAAATAAAACCAAAAAACCCTACTAGCATGTATCATGGATTTAAGTCCCCAAAAAGTGAACCTAAAAAACCTTTGCTAGCATGTAGGGAAATGGAATAAGTAACCAAAAGGGGAAACCCTTTAAAAACCTACTACCCATGTATGACATGGAATAAGTCACCAAAAGTAAACCCAAAAACATGACACCCAAAAAAGTCCCCACGGGAAACCCAAAAAACCCTAGCTACAGGAGACTTCGAATGTGTCCCCAAAAGTGAACAAAAAACCTAGCTAGCATTTTATGACAGGGAAAATAAGCCCCTAAAATAAACCCCTAAAACCTAGCAAACATGTATGAAAATAAATTTAAGTCCCAAAAAATGAACCAAAAACCCCTAGCTAGCATGTATGAAAAGGGAATATGTCCCCCAAGTGAACCAAAACCTAGCTACATTTATAACATGGATTATTTTTCCCAAAAATTTAAACCCTTTAAAACCTACTACATTTTTAAAACATGGAATAAGTACCAAAAGAACCAAAAACCTATTTTACATGTATAAATTGGAATAAGTCACAAAAGTGAACCTAAAACCTAGCTACATTATGACACGGAATAAGTCCCAAAGGCCCCCCAAAACCCAAGCTGGGCTTGTATAACAGGGGGATATGTCACCAAAAGGGAACCAAAAACCCTAGCTAGCTGTATGAAAGGAATATGCACCCAAATGAACCAAAAAACCTAGCTACAGGGTTTTAAAAGGGGAATATGTCCCAAAGTGAACCAAAACCCTAGCTAGAAATGTTTAAAAAGGAATAAGTCCCCCAAAAATAAACCCTAAAACCAGTTGCAGAAATGACATGGAAAAAAGTTCCCAAAGTGAACCAAAACACCTAGCTACATTTTAGGGCCCGGGAAAAAAGGCACCAAAGGACCCCAAAACCTAGTTTAGCATGAAATAACAGGAATAGGGTCCAAAAAAATGAACCAAAAACCCTAGCTGAATGTATAAAAGGGAATAAATCCCAAATAAAACCTAAAACCTAAAAGCAATTGTATAACGGAATATGTCCCCAAAGTGAACCTAAAACCTAGCTAGCCTGTATGACACGGAAAAAAGCCCAACCAAAGTAAAACCCAAAAAACCTAGCTAGCATGTATGACACGGAATAGTCCCCAAAATTTAAAACCAAAAACCAACTAAAATTTAGGGACCGGAATAAGGTCACCAAAATAAAACCAAAAAACCTATTTTTAGATTTTATGACATGGAATTGTCCCCAAAAAGTGAACCAAAAAACCTGGGTTTGCATGTATACGGGAATATTTCACCAAAGTGAACCAAAAAACCAATTTACATGTATACACCCGAATAAGTCCCCCAAGTGAACCTAACCCTAGCGCATGTATGAAATGGAAAAGTCACCCAAGTGCCCCTAAAACCTATTAGCCAAGAAAGACGATGGAATAAGTCACCAAAGGGAACCAAAAACCCTAGCTAGCATGTTTTTTGAAAACGAAAAAATCCCAAAATAAAACCTAAAACCTATTACATGTTTTTACAGGGAAATTAATCCCCCAATGTGAACCAAAAACCTATTTTAGCATGTATGCCTTTGGAAAAATTCCCGAAGTGAACCTAACACCTAGCTAGCATGTTTTGACTTTGGAATAAGTCCCCAAAGGGAAAACCTAAAACCTAGCTACATTTTATGACAGGGAAATATTTTCACCGAAGTGAACCTAGCTTCGACTTGCTTTTTTTCAAGAAGGTGTTTGGGGTTTCAAAAAGGTTTTTAAAGGCTCTGTTACGATTTTGGAAAATTTTGTTGCCCGAAAGTCCTTACAAAGGGGCTTAGAACTGTCGGTGTATTCATGATTTAAAAAACATGCTTTCTGTATACCCAAAAAGATAAACAAAGTTTAAACAAAACTTTTTTTTCCCAACTGAAGATAATTATTCCAGTTGTCCGGGTTTGAAAAAGGTTTTAATTTAAAAGACAGTACTGTTCAATTTTTTTTGGAAAATTTACAGAAGCCGTTTTTTTTTTGGAAATTACTTTTACTTTATTTTGTTTTAGGGGAAAAACGTGTGAATTTTAAAAAAAGGTAAGATTTTCCTGAATCGTTTTTTTTGTGAGGTTTTTAAACGAAAAACTTTTTGGGATGTTCGTTTTCTTTTTTTCAAAAACATCTTTAAACTAAGTTACCATTGTTTTGGGTTTTGTGTGTGTGTGTGTGTGTTTTTGGTGTTGGGGGGGGTTGTGTGTGTGTGTGTGTGGTGTGAAAAATTTAAGGGGGGGCCCACCCACAGAATGTGGGTTTGTAAATTTTCGAAGAAAAAAATTGCTTGCATGAAATCGATAAATTAGTTTTCTTTTTTTTATGGCTCGGGGTTGAAAAACCTTTTATTCAGGGGAAATTAGTTTAATTAAAAAGTTTTTTTTTTATGATGTGTACTTCGATTTTCAAAGGTTTAGAGGGGTTCGTTTGGGGTAAATTTGCTTATGTGACAACGTGAGGGGAATTTAAAACAGAAAATATATTCTAGTTTGTTGGCAATTTTTTTAAATGGGGGAAAAAAAGTGCGGGCCCAAATTAATTTCTTGTCATTACATTAATGACTTGGCAAAACCTTTTTTTTTTTAAAGGGAGGGGTTTGGGGGGGATATTCTATTTCCCTTAAAAATCCACTTACAAATTCCCGTTTTTGGGTTTTGAAAAAGTTTTGAAAGCCGGTTTGTCATTTATTTGTAAAGGGGGAAAAACACAAAATTCGGGGTTAAAACGCAAAAAAAAATTTGTTGAGAAGGGCCCGTGGAGAAATAAAAAACGTAAAATTCAGTCCCGAAAGGGTTTAGCTTACAATTCCCCTTTTAAACCAGGAGGGGAAAAAAAAAAAACCTTTTTCCCCTTTGCAACCTGATTTTTTAAAATTTTTAAAAAAGGAAAACCCAAAAACCCAGAACCTGAGAAAAAACTGAGCCATTTTTATAAAAGTTTTGAAAAAATTTTGGATTACCCCTTTTGAATTGTTTTTTTTGCCTCGAAAGAAAAAAATGTTAATTTTAAACCGTAAAAACCCCAAAAAAAAAAAAAAAAAAAAAAAGAAAAAAAATAACCACAAAGAAAGGAAATTTGGGGATGGAAAAAGCACCCTAACGTAAAAACATTTGGTTGTTCTCCCTCCCCTCGTTATTAATTGACAAAAAACTACAGACAAAAACCCTTTTCATAGAAAGCTGTGTTCCAAAAGTAATGATTAGCATCAAGAAAAATAAATATAGCGCCAACAAAGGGGAACGAACGCACAACGGGGAAAATAAAATTCATCCTAACCCACGCAACCTTACTGCTACGAGTGTTGAGGTCAGAATCAATGGGCTGAAGGACTAGCACAACATCTTGTCCCCCCTCCCCTCCCCCCCCCCCCACTTAATTACACTTATCTAATAGTAATGAGTGTATCGATGACTGGCTGGCTGGTTGGTTGGGGTGGTTGGTTGGCTGGTTGGTTGTTGGTTGACTGTTGTTTTTTGTTAGTGAGCTTTATGTTTCCTTTATATGTTGTGTTGACAGTAAAATCTGAACTGCCCGTGTGCGCCGGTATGTGTTGTGTGTGTGTGTGTGTGTGTGTGTGTGTGTTGTTGGGGTGTGTGCGCGCGCGCGCGTGTGTTTTGCGCGCGTGCACCACGAGCTCGTGAGCTAGAAAATGCTAAAAAACCACCACCACCCAACAAAGAAAGAATATCAACATAGAAATCACACGCATGCATTTCGCCCCTGCAGATAAAGTGTACACTCTGAAATGAAGTCGTCGTTCATTTTTCATTTTTATCGCAGGTATTGGACTGTGAGATCCCACCACCATTTCCAAACATTCCTGCTAGTCCATGACTCAACTCTGAAGACCATTCTGCCACTGCCAGCCGTAACCAACAACACACGACTTCGACTGCCATCCATAGCTGGGAACACAACTGCAAAAGGGAGAGAGCTGCTCGGGCTCAGTGTCTCCAACTGATGGAAGTTAAGTTTCACAGTGAGGCGATGCAAGGCGGAAATCCAAACAAATCTTTAAAAAAAAAAAAAAAAAGGGGGGGGGGGGGGGGGGGGGGGGGGGGGGGGGGGGCTTGTTTGTCCATGTTGTTTGGCAGAGTTATTTCAACCACTTTTCAAATTTGCAAGAAAGTTGACAAATCGGACGTGTTTAAGCCCGACACATAACTTGATATTTACAAATAAAGGGACGGATTAAAAAAGAAAAAAAAAAGACGGGTTTAAAACATTCGCGTTTAATTCAACTTTTTTTTTTCCCCGCTGAAATCCACCTGATCTTTTAAACAAACCAATCAAAAGAAATGAATTGGACCTTAAAGGGCGACAAGTCAAAACGGAAATCTTATGTCACTTATGTTCCGCCTTATGTTGGTCCCCGGAAGCAGATAGAATACGTCCCCTGAATGGCCAACGGGACCCCCTCGGTAGTCTTAACTCTCACAGAGCGCCATTGACGTAATTCCCCCACCTCCTGTTCAACTGCATTTGTAAGGGGGGGGGGGGGGGGGGGGGGGGGGGGGGGGAGAGAAAAGAAAGAAAGAAAAAGAAAAAGAAAAAAATGATTGTTACTCACGAGTCTCAGGCAAGCGCAGTACACTAGCCATTAATAAACCCCGACGCTCTGATTCAAACACGAAAATATTAAAGTTCACATGATGATGTCCATCGGTGATAAAACACAGATTTGCTTGGTGAATGGATTGATAAAGCAACCAAAAAACAAACGAACAAACAAAAAGTGGGAACAAAAAAAGGAAGATGGAGGACCCCCCCTTAAACAAGGAAAAAAAAAAAAAGACGGGGGGGGCGGGGGGGGGGGGGGGATGTGAGAAGAAAGGTAAAGCACAGTATACAACTTTGGTACAAGTGTGGACCCCTGAATGAAGCATGATGTAGCACAGTTCACTTTTTAGTCTATCCAGATAGAGAACTGCACCCCACCTCCTGCCCCACCTGACACTCAATACCTGCACCAACCGTGTTGTGCTCATCTTGTGCTAACTCGAGAATCTACAATTACAAAACCCCAAAAATAAAAGTGAAATTTGCCCATTTTTTCTGCCCTTGTCCACACTTACACCGAACAGTGGACTGTGTTTCACTCTATTCTTATCCCAGTGTCCAGCTTTTATCCGAATAGTGAACTGTAATCACCCTTCTGCCTACTCAAGAATCCGCACTTATACCAAAGAAACGAATTGTGCTCATCTTTTGCCTTATCTGAGTCAACTTTTTTACCGAGTATTGAACTGTGCTCGTATCCTGCGCTGCCTGAGAGTCAGCACATACCCACACAGTGAAGTGTGCTCAGCTTGTACCCAAACTACACAGTCCCGTTATTTTTTTTCATCTGCTGTGAAATGGAATGGATAGATGGTGAAAGTTTGTCAACATACAAATGCAGAAGGTTGTGGTCTTTATCCCCTGTAGAACGGAGTGGGTTTTATATGGTGACAGTTTTCTTACACATATTGCAGAAGTGACAGAACTTAAACACACGCTGCAGAGGATTATTTTGTTAATTCCGTTGTGGCATGAAGCGAATAGATGATGACAGTTTTCTTATCCACATTAAAGAGTGTTATTTTCTTCATCTCCTGTGAAGTACAGTGGATAGATGATGACAGTTTTCTAATCCACATTAAAGAATGTTATTTTCTTCATCCGCTGTGAAGTACAGCTGATAGATGATGATAGTGTTCTAACACACACTAAAGAATGTTATTGTCATTAAGTGGAAATGAGCATGTCCAGAGGGTCATGGGTTCGAATCCCAGCCATGGCTCGTCCCAAGATGGGAAAAAAAGGGGCAGCAGAGGGACATCCGGAGTCATGAACCGGGTGTGGCCCAACCCCCCTAGAGTGTCAGGAGATAAGGGCCGAAACACTTGCTTGAAGGGGGCTTCTCTTCTGAGGACTCTCTGCTGCCACGCTCTCCACGAGTTTCTTTCTACTGATGCATGGGTAAACCATTGACTTCCGGGAATAGGCCGGAGGACGTCCGGGAAAGACCGGAGGACACTGGGAAAGACCAGAACCAAGGGCTCTGTGGGCTGGCTCCCCACTTTGCCTTAAACATGTGGCTACTAAAATAAAAGGAAAAGATGCTCCCAGGATTCACCGAAAGGGGGAGAGAATGATGAATCCATCGGTGCTCAACCAATCATGACTGCAAATCCCAAACGGACTATGAACATGGACCAAATGGAATATCCATGTGTCTGTGGAAAGCGTTTCGCTACCACCCGTGGCATGAAGATCCACAGAACAAAGATGGGATGTGTGAAGACTCATCTGAATGAGCAGCAGCGCACTGCATCAGCAGATAAGACGTCGGAAGACCAAGGCCAGGATTTAAACCACAGTGCCAAGGACATCCACGCTGTTGGTTCGGATGAGGAATTTGCACAGGCCCTCGATGCCAGGCGCCTGAAACTCAACCTGCCACGAGCAAACGAAACTGAAGATTGGGAGAAACTGGATGCAAAAATCGTCCAAAGACTCGATGCACTGATAGGGAAAAGCACCCTGGAACACAAACTAGCCACATATGGGGACATTGTGTATGCCACATGTAGAGACGCCTATGGAGCAAAACTACCCAAAGAGAAAACACCTCCAAAGAAATCCAGACGCCAAGAAAAGATGGACAAGATCAGGGTCCAAAAGAAAAACCTCAAGATGCAAATGAAGACCGCACTGCCAGCTGAAAAACAAGGCTTGGAAAAACTGTGGAAAGACCTGAAAGAAAAACACAGTGCCCTCAGCAAAGCGGAATCTGCGAGGAAGAGGAAGAGCAAAAAGAAGAAGACACAAGAGCGCTTCTTCAGAGACCCCTTCCAGTTTGCCAGAACACTGTTTGAGCAGCCAAAATCTGGGACCCTAAGTGTGGACAAAGGAGTTCTTGAGCAGCATCTGAGGAAAACATACTCTGACCCACAGAGCAAAGCACCACTCGACATTCAAGGTCTGGTGTGGCCAACCAACCCTGAGGAACAGTTCAATGGCAAGCCTCCAACGTTGGCGGAAATCAAGAAGGTGGTCGACAAAGCCAGAGCCAAATCATCACCAGGGCCAAACGGAATACCTTACCAGCTTTACAAGAAATGTCCCAAGGTGCTGGAGTGGCTCCACAGGCTGCTGCGATCGGCTTGGAGAAACCAGAAGATCAGCGGCCAGTGGATGACGGCAGATGGTGTGTACATCCCCAAAGAGCAAAACTCAAGTGACATAGCCAGTTCAGGCCAATATCACTACTGAACGTCGAAGGGAAAATCTTCTTCTCTGTCATGGCAGCAAGGCTGACCAAGTACCTGATGGAAAACAAGTACTTGGATGTGTCAGTCCAGAAAGGTGGCATCCCAGGCGTGGCGGGCTGTGTAGAACACGCCACAATGATCTGGGACGCAATCCAAAAAGCAAAAACAGAAAAGAGAGACCTGGACGTAGTGTGGCTTGATCTGGCAAACGCATATGGATCTGTGCCCCATGAGATGATACAGTTGGCTCTTGAGATGTACCATGTGCCAAAGAACATCCGCGACATGCTCAAGAAGTACTTCAATGGCTTCTCAATGCGGTTCTCTACCAAGGGAGTACACAACAGACTGGATCAACTTGGAAGTGGGTATTGCAATGGGCTGTGCAATTTCCCCAATACTGTTCGTGCTGGCAATGGAACTCATCTTGAAAGCAGCAACAAACAACGCGAGACAAACAGACCTTGGCGATGGATACAAGATGCCTCCTCTCAAGGCCTTCATGGATGACACTACAGTGATTTCATCCAGAGAAGACGAGACACGTCATGTGCTGGAGAGGCTGGACGACATAGTTGCCTCATCCAGAATGAAGTTCAAGCCAAAGAAATCACGGAGTCTCTCACTGAGGAAAGGAAAAGTGGCCGGATCTGTGGTCTTCAGTGTTGCCAACCAGGCCATTCCAACAGTCACAGAAGAACCAGTCAAGAGCCTTGGAAGATGGTATGATGATACGCTGAAAGACACACAAAGAGCAAAAGAAACCAAGCAGATGGCGGAGGAAGGCTTGGAGACCATTGACCAGTGTGGGCTCCCTGGCAAATACAAGGTCTGGTGTCTGCAGTTCATGCTGATACCAAAGCTGCTATGGCCTCTGATGATATACGACATCTGCACCAGCATAGTGGAGGCAATGGAAGCCAAAATCAACAAGTTCACAAGGAAATGGCTTGGTGTCCCACCCTGTCTGACTGACATAGCGCTGTACTGTCGCCAAGCAAAGCTGAAACTACCCCTGAAATCCATCCTGGAGGAATACAAAGCAGGGAAGATCAGACTTCAAAGCATGCTGGAGGACTCAGGAGACAAGGTGAGTAGAAGCAATTAAGCCCCAGCTGAAGACAGGCAGAAAATGGAAAGTTCAAGAGGCGATGGATTCTGCAAAAGAAAGTCTCAAGATCAGAGAAATAACAGGACACACACAGACCAACAGACAGGGACTGGGGTGTGACCAAAACTGAATGGTGGTCAAAGGCCAAAGGAAAAGCCAAAAGAGACATGATGATTCAGGAGATGAGAAAAGAAGAAGACCAAAAAAGACTCCAAAAAGCAGTCCAGCAGAGCCAGCAAGGGCAATGGACAACGTGGGAGAATGCACTCCAAAGAAGTCTCACTTGGAATGACATTTGGCACATGGCCCCTCTCAGGATCAGCTTCATTCTCAGATCTGCATATGACCTTCTGCCCTCAAATGCAAACCTGGTGAAGTGGGGGAAAACAGACGATCCTGCATGCCCCCTCTGCCATGAAAAACAAACAGTGGAGCATGTCCTAAGCTCATGTAAAGTAGCCCTGGCTCAAGGAAGGTACACATGGAGGCACAACCAAGTGCTCAAAGAAATTGTACAAGTAGTCTGGGCTAGTACCAACACCACAAAAGGGAAAATCAGGACTCCAAAAGCACCCGCAACATTCTTCACGGCAGGAGGCAGCAAATCATG
>JAMYXO010002338.1:0-5000 GCA_033310375.1 Conus canariensis | reverse complement strand
TTTATATGCTTTGCATCTTCTTCGTTTTTCATCTTTTTAAAACTCATTGTGTCCACTGTCACAATTTTCGACAACATTTTGTTGATCCTGGAATTTGTTTTGGAATGATCGGTAATTCGAGCTGTGGAAAAATTCAAAATTCGTGGAATTTTTTTTTTTTTTTTAATAGAAAAATTGAAATCTAAACTGTAAAAGTCACACCCAGTATTTAAGAAACACCCTGTCAGAAAGCAATGAACATCTTTCGAGTTGAGGCGCAAGCAGACTGGGAGGCCGATCAAAACAAAAACAAAAACAAATAAACAAATAAATCAACAAACAAAAGAAATATTTCTCCTTTTTTTACAAGTCTTTAATCCGCTTCAGACTGGACTACGGTTATATCATTAAGTTTTGCAAGAACTTGGGTTGTTTTGTTGTTGTTGTTGTTTGTTTGGATGGTTTGGTTTTTTTGTTTGTTTGTGTTGTTGTTTTTTTCAAAACTCTCGATCCTATACTCCATCAAGAGCTTTGACTCAGCCTTGAGAAGTTACATATCACCCTGTGTGTATACTGCATTGAGACTTGGAAACTATCCCATTCAAATACATATAGATTAAACTTCATTTCAAAATATACTTTCGAACCTGTTATCTGTACCTGAATCCCTTCGTATGACCGTGTCCTTCATCCGAAATTTCATGAGACATTTGAAAAAATTACCACTTCTATTCAATCCTTAGGAATACGTATTTTTTCCCATTTGAAGTAAAAAAAATTTTTATTTTAACCCCAAACGAATCTGATCTTGGAGTTGGTGATTTTCCAATTTTCCCCGACAGTGCATCGTCGGCGTTTCGAAGACCGGAAATCCGCTCTATCTCTTTCTCTCCGGAAGGAGTCAACAGCTGTCTTTTTGCCGAACTTTTTTCAAAATTTTGATCCTGTTAAAGAATGTTGACCGATAATTCATGTCAGAAGGAGTAGTAGCTTCTGCTGTGTGTCGTTCAGGCGGTTTTAATTTTTTTTTTTTTTTTAAACCGAAGTCAAAATGCGTTCCTTGTGACCGCTGGGGTATACAACCCCTGAACTTTCAGCCTGGTCAGTTGGTACAGTCTATTAGTCCAGAGGTTAAAAGGACTCTCTCATTCTTTCCGATTCCTGTCCTTGCTCTAGAGGTCACTGCTGGCCATAACTTTAAACCCCCCTGAACTCCCCAAATATTTAGAACTTTATCCTCTTTGAAAACACTGATGGTTACGACATTGTTCTCGCTTGGTTTCGGAATCGTATTGCCATTCGTCACAATGAACTAGCCGAATCGATCATCTTGCCCAGAATGCTACAAATACAGAAATGTTCAGAAAGATCCATCTCCTGCATAAATCTGAAACCCAAAGCAAAATAAAGTTAAACGTTTCTGGCACCAGGACTGGAACGCACGAAACGATCATACACTTTTTCCTATCTGTCCAAAGTTTATAGTTCCTATCATCCTCTTCTGGCGGCAGCAAAGACGAAACAGTTTGGTGACAATGACACACAGGTCACTCCTTTTACACACACTCGTTAAACTTTTACACAGCGAGGAGGTTCCATGGCGCATACTCACGATTTGAATCTGTTTTTATAGAGTCTTGGGAACTGTGCGACATTAGACACAAACACTTTTCAGCAAACTCAGTGAGGACCATGTTGAAAGGTATTTTTCTACCAGGTGTGATTTTTTAATTTTTAAAGTTTCTAAACGAGTTAAAATATTTTTTCTTCCATCAAGATTTTGTAGAAAAGCACATTTGAAACATCGCATGAAGAGTCATGGCTGCTGTCGCTGCATGCTTGTCTCAAGTTGACGTCATCCCGAGGAGGTATTGATTCCTGTCCGTTTGAAAGGGAAGTCATAGTATTGTGGAATATTTTAAACAGAGCCTTAACGTAAAATGTGGTGTAATGTAATTCTAAATTTTTGTCTATAGATAAATGCCCCCCAACCGTACAACTATATATTTTTTATTGTTTTTCGCTTGTAGGTCTTCCAGGAGGTTCCTTGCCCTTGCTTTTAAAACCCCTACAGCAGAATTCATCTGTTAATTCTATATTCATCGTTCTCTTCCAGATGTTCCCTCCATCCGTTCCAGCGTTCTGTGTACGTGACTCTACAAGCACCCCTACCGGCGGCATTGCACAAGATCTCCAAATGGGACCACCTGATCTTCAGTGCCCTCTTCCCTAAAAAAGGGCAGACTTTTTTTTTTTTTGTAACAATATTTTTTTTAAATCTGATTTCTCCACATCTCTTCAGTTCAGTTCAGTTCAGTAGTTTATTTCATGAATTTTCTCGCCAGATGTTTAAATTAGACACTTATTTGAAAAATAAAAAAAATAAAAAAAAAAGAAAAATCCATCCAAAACTCAACGTATCATCCATGTTAGTACTTCAAACCCACCCCTGAATCTATGCAATTTACATGAGTGAAATACCTAGTGGTACCCAAAATTGTTGATCTTTATTTTTTTTTAAATTGCAACTACTGCCAAAGAAACCGGGCCCCAATTTCAGCAAAATATGAACCATTAAGACAGTACTGACATGACATTATCAAAAGTTTTTCCCATCTCAGTACCTTTCTCCTGATAGAGCAAGGTCAATCAAAAATGGCCTTCAAACACAAAAGCTGATGCACAGAAATGTTTTCTTGCAGACACAGTAATAACCATGAGAATATTTTTAGTGTTCCAAGTAGTCGGCCATCTCTTTTGGACTTGCGGGACAGCAAGCGGGTTTTTTTCTGGCGTTTGGCATTAAGAACCTGTACGAATTTCTCTCGTGTGTTGTAATCGGGGTTTGTATGTTCTTGGCAGGGTGGTTGATATCCTGAATAATATCCTAGGTACTAATTGTTTCAGTGAGAGACAACATAGGAAATAACAAATTTGCATTCCATCGGATGGTTGCGTCCTCTCTCTCTTCTCTCTCTCTTCTCTCCTCTCTCTCTCTCTCTCTCTCTGTGTGTGTGGTGTGTGTGTTTTGTGTGTGTGTGGTGTGTGTGTGTGTGTGTGTTGGTGTGTGTGTGTGTCTTTTTGTTAGCAGTTCATTTATTCTTGTACGTTGTTCAGTGGGTTTTTCTTTTCCCTTTTTAAGTTCACCTTTGCGTCAAAGTTGCTAGAGAAACAACTCATGCACTTCTTTAATGTATTTTTGAAGATTATGTTGTTTGTTAAGTTTTTTTTTTTTTTTTTTAAGTTTTAGAGTCTAGTCTTGCGTAAACAGTTGGCTAGTCACGCTTTGTCCTAGAGGGGCAAGGGCCGGAAAGAACAAAAAGCACGTGTTTGCTTGTCTGTTACCTTTGGAAATAAAGATTCTCTCTCCTCTCTCTCTCTCCTCTCTTCTCTTCTTTTCTCTGTGGTGTGTGTGTTTTGTTGTTATGTGTGTGTGTGTTGTGTGTGTGTGTGTGTGTGTGTGTGTGTGCGCGTTTTGTTCGTTGTCTGTCTGTTTTGTCTGTCTGTCTTGTCTCTGTCTGTCTGTCTGTCTGTCGCTCTCTCTCTCTCTCTTTCTCCTCTCTCTCTCTCTCTCTCTCTTTCTCTCTTCTCCCTCCACCCCAAACCCCCACCCCGCAATGTGGGTCTGAGTTATAATTATCCACATGTTCGTCTGATCAGCAGCTGGAACATGGTGACAAAAAACCTTCACTCACAAATGGTCGAGATTAAACACCCGTATAAAACATGAACGGTAGATCAATCGATATTTTTTTTTCAGACCAAATAACCTCAGAACATCAACACACCAAAGGACCCTTTCCCCAAATTTCTCTTCCATCTCATGGTTTAAGCGTTTAGTTTTCGGTAATGGATGTGTCATTCCCACCCCACCCCCACCTCCCCCCCCCACCTCCACCCCCCCCCGCACCCCCCCCCAGTCCCCACCCCCCCCCCCCCCCCCCCCCCCCCCCCCCCCCCCCCCCCCCCCGCCAAACCTAAAAGAAACCTCACATCCCCCTCCAAACTTCCCCAGCCCTTCCCTCCTCCCCCCACCCCACCCCCTTATCACCCCCCCCCTCCCTTTCCCCTTTCCCTTTCCAATCATTCCCCTGACTGCTATCCTACCTCCTCCTCCAATCGTTCTCTCTCTCTCTCTCTCTTCTCTCTCTTCTCTCTCTCTCTCTCTCTCTCTCTTCTCTCTCTCTTCTCTCTCTCTCTCTTCTCTTCTCTCCCACTGTTGGGTGCTTGGGAAGGGTCGTGTCGTATTGATCGCCCCTTTATACACACAAACCCCTCTCGCACTCCCCCGACATTAGTGTTATGGCCCTTCGTTTGTGCGTCAAACGCCCCGAACGACGCACCATCCCGGTTCGTCCCTCCCACCTCCTCCGCCTCCTTCCCATTTTCACGCCCCTCCCCCCCCCCCTACCCCCAACCCCCCCCTACCACCCATCCATCCATCCACCTACCGCACCCCCACCCCCTCTCCCGCCCCCGCGCGTCCTCACCCCCCCCCTCTCCCCATCCCCCATTCCCCCTCCTCCTCCCCACCACCACCACCCCCAGCTTCTCTCAAGTTCCCCCCCACCCCTCCCCCCCCTCCCCCCACATCCGACCCTTGTTCCCCCCCCCCCCCCCCCCCCCCCCCCCCCCCCCCCCCCTCCTAGGCACATGCTCTTTCGTTCCTTTCCCGACTGATCCCTTTGGGCTCTGGAATTCAATGGAGAAGTGAGATCAAAGACAGCGGAAAGGGGAGCTTGATGCACTGATTATGGGCTCGCTCTCATTAAAAAAAAAAAAAGAAAGAAAGAAAAAAAAGAAAAAAGTTTGTATTCCCTTTTTGGGGTTCACACCCCCACACACAGTCGAGTCACACACACAGACACAGACACAGGCACAGACAACACCACACACACCCCACACACACCAAAAAAACACACACCCTAGACGCGCGCGCGCGCCCCGCGCGCGCAACACACATACATAGCACCTACCTAAAAACACACCCACAAAAACACACACACACAAAACACAAACAC
>JAMYXO010002337.1:0-24307 GCA_033310375.1 Conus canariensis | reverse complement strand
GGGTTAGAACAGTGGATAAAAAACCCCCTTTTTTTTTTCCCCAACACGTAAAATTTTTAAAAAAAGCAGCTTACTTTAAAAAATAACCGTGACCTCAAGCTAAAAAGGGTTTTAAAATTTTTTTTGCGGGCTTTAAAAAGGGGGAAAATTTTTAAAATGAAAAAAAGGGAAAAGTTTTATAGAAATGGGGGAATCGTAAGAGACTGAATTTTTTTAAAATTTTAAAGGGTTTGAGGGGGGGGAAACACGGGGAGGGGTGGGAATAATGCATAGGAGAAAAGGGGGTTTTGACGCTTTGAATTCAGAAAAAAAAAGGGGCCCAAAAAAATGGGGAAGGTTCACAAATTTAAAAAAAATTTTCCATTTTCCAGAAAAAAAAAGGAACAAAAAGGAAAGAAGGGGGGGGGGAAAAGGTCCCCAATGGCCCCTGGCAAAAAAAGTGGTGGGCCCCAACCCCAAAAAAAGCCCCCCAGCCTTTTGGGGGGCAAAAAAAAGGTTTTGTGCCCTGTAAAAAACCACCCCCCCTCCTCCCCCCCAAAAATGAAAGAACGGATGCTGTATGTATATTTTGGGAAACCCCCGGGGTTTCGCGCTTTTTCTGTCTTGTTTGCGATTTTGGGGAAAAAGAAAAAAATTTTTGCCAAAAATCTTTTTCCCCCTTTTTTTTAGTTTTTTAAAATTCTATCCCCAAAAAATTTTCCCCACTCTTTTTATTTGTGTGTTTTATGGCATTTTTTGGTCCAAAACATGATAACAAAAAAGATAAAAATTTTCAAGAAGAAAGGGCAGGGAATATATGGGGATAAAAAAAAAGGGGGAAACCGTCTTGACAAAAGGAGGTTTTAAAAAAAAAAAAAGGTAGTCCCTCCCGTCCCCATAAAAAAAAAGGGGCTTTTTTTTTGGGGGGGAAAGGGTATAAAAAAAGATAAACATGAGACACTGGGAAAAAAGGAAAACAGTTTTGTCAAAGGAATAGGGGGAAAACCCCTTTCCCAAAATAAGGGAAAAAAAGGAACAAAATGTTTTTTGGTTTTTTCCCAAAAAAGTTTGGGGGAAAAGTCCCAAATTTTTTAGAGGGGAAAAAAAATTTTTAAAGGGGCACAAAAGGGGTTTTTGTTGAAGGTCGATTGGAACGGGAAAAAAAAAAAACCCCCCCCGCAAAAAAAAAATTGGGGAAAAAAATTTTAGAAGCACCCCAAAAGGGTGAAAAACGGGGGGAAATGGATAACCACGATTCAAGAGGAAACGGGAAATTTAAAAAAGGTTTTTTTAGGGAGAAAAGTGGTTTGGGAAAAAGCTGTGGGAAGGGTTGGGTAAAATCGGGGGGAAAAAGAGGGAGAAAAGTGGATATTTGGGGCACATGTTTAGTTTCAACAGGGCCCCAAAGGATAGAAAAGAGAATTTAAAATTGCAAATAACCAGGGAAAACCCCAAGCTAAAAGGGGAAAATTTAAAAAATTTTTAAAAAAATTTAAAGGGGGGTTAAAAATGGAATTTAAAAAATAAAGGGAAAAAAATTTTAGAAATGGGGAATTGTAAGAGACTGAATGGATTTAATTTAAGTTGAGGTGGAAAACACAGGGAGAACAAGTGGTGATAATTGCTTAGGAGGATAAATTGGTTTGTGACAGCTTTGGAATTCAAGAATTTAAAAAATGGTTCGACGAAGGTGAAGGTTCGCAAATTTAAGCAAAAATTTGGTGTTACCGAAGAATCACAATGGAATGGTTGGCCAGAAAGGTGGGAGGGAGAGGTCTGGTACTGACAATGGGTGCTGGCAAATAAGTGGTGCGTCAAAACCACCCAAGTACCATTCCATATGGCATACTATAGGTGGTTTGTTTGTTGATGGTGATATAATACACACCCCCTCCTCCTCCCAAATGGGAAGAAGCGGACTGCAGTCTTGTATAGTTTTGGGGAACACCGCTTTTTTATTTTATCGCGCATTTTCTATGTCTTGTTTGTGAGTTCTGGAGAGAAAATTTGCTGAAAAATCTTAGGGCGTTTTTGCTGTGTATCATCTAAAAGCATTAATTTCCACTCTGAAAGGTTGTTTTAGTGGGTATTTTGGCTCTAACACTTGATAACCAAATAGATGTGAATATATCAGAAATATCCCGAATAAAAGGGGGAATAGAAACGAAAGGGGGGAAGCCATCTTGAGCTCAATAAAAAAAAAAAAAAAAATAACAATAGTGTTGCTGCACCCATGTGGGAAAAAGTAGGTTTCGTTTAAAGGGAAAAGGGGAACTACTTAAAAAAAAAATAAACAGGAGAGATTGGGACAAAGGAAAACAGTTTTGTAAAAGGGAGAAGTAGTGAACCGAATGTTAGTAAAAGAAAATGGGAACAAAATGATTTGGTATACGAACATTTTGTGGGGAAAGTGTCTTTTTTGGGGAGAGAGGGGAAGATAAATTTAAAAAAAGGACAAATTTTGGGATAGGTAAAAAGGGTTTCGTTTGGGAAAAAGCTGAAAAAAAAATTTGCAGCGAAAATTAGTGAAAAGATGAGAAGCAGCAAAAGGTGTTTAAAGCAGGGAAAATGCACGCCGTGATTACAGAGGGAATTTGGAATGCAAAGGGTTTTTTTGAGCAAGAAACAGCTGGGGAATGGTTGGTAAAATCGGAAGAAATAGAAAGGTAGAAACAGTGGATATTGACCATGTTTAGGTTCAACCTTTCAATGGATAGAAAAGCAGCAAACATTGCAAAAAACCAGTGACCTCAAGTAAAAGGGATTTTTGACAATGAAGATGTGTAATGTGGGGAAAGAGGAAGGGCCCGGAAACTGCAAAGGGGACGGGAAACAATGGTCAAACCTGCTGGGGAAAAATGAGGAAGGGAAAATGCAACGCTGAACTTGGAGCACACAGGGCAGGAAAAAAGGTGAAGTCTTGCCCAGGGGATACACAGCCATGAGAACTGGAGAAGTGAGGAAAAAAGAAAGTTATAGATGGAGTTAAGGGAGGGGGGACAAGAAAAATTGTGCGTAGGGGAGAAGGGCAAGAATGAGGAAAAGGGGATGTAAAGAGCTGTGGAAGGGAGTAGATGGCTGGAGGGTCTGTACTCTTGGGTTTTAAAAGGAAATTTAAAGGGGGATGGAAATGAAAAAAGGAAAGAAAAATGAAAATACGAGATTAAAATGGGAAGAAGAAAATGGAACAAAGAGGGTTTTTGAAAGAGCTGCCAGGGAACTGGGAGTTCATTCTCAATTTAAAAATCAGCATTTTTACCATGAACCCCAAACCCCACAAAACACACCCCACAAAACCCCAAAACCCCAACCACACACAGTATGATGTGGGTAGGGGTGGGGGTTTTGGGGTTTTTTATTAGAGATGGAAATAACAGGGAAGGCAAATCTATGAGCTCAAAAGGGGATGCAATTTGTAGGGGAGGTTCGTTTAGAATAGAAAGAGTTGGAATAGGGGGGAAGGAGGGCTATATCTCACAAGGGGTAGCAGTGGGGGAGGAGTGGTTTGGTCAGGTACGAAGAGAAGGACCCTTGGGAGGGAAGGGGGTCACAACCAAAAAGGCTGTGACAAGGCATATGGCCCTTCCAGTTTATTTCCCACTTTTATGAAAAAAGAATGGATGGGAAAATGAAATGGGGAATGAGTTTTGGGGGAGCCAAAGACAATGCTGGGAAACCGAGAAGGGATGTGTTTTAGGTGAGAGCGTTGTGTGGTGTGTGTTTTGTGTGTGTGTGTTGTGTGTGTTGTTGGGTAAAAGTGGGGTTGTGGGGTGTGTGTGTTGTGGGGTGGGTTGGGGTGTGTGTGGTGTGGGGTGGGGTGTGTGGTGGGTGGTGCGTTTCGTTTTTGTGGGAAGGTAAGTGAGGGAAACAGGATTGACACTGGGTTACGTGGCCAAATTTGAAAAAAGGATAAGAGGACATGAAGGGGAAAAGGTTGAACAGAAGTTGGAAAAGGGCATGAACAGAAGTGAAAGGATAAATGGAAACAGAAAAAAGGGGGAAAGGAATGAACAGAAAATGGATGGTAATAAGGTTTGAACATGGAGGGAGGGGTGGGAAGGGAACAAGAAAGGGGGTGGTGGTGGCCAAAAATGGGGAAAGTAAGGACTGTGGACCCGAGTAGGATCAGGCGTCAGCAAGGGAAATGGGAACGGTCGGGGTTTTCAGTGGGGCAGCGTTTGGAAAAGGGAAAAATGGAGAGGAGTGGAAAACAAGGATGGGAAAGGGAGGGGGGACAAAGGAAAGAACTGGTTGGAAATCCCTTTATTTTGAATTTGGGGTTTAAAATACCCCCAACGACACACAGGCTTCAAGTTTTAGCTGTCATCAATGATCCAGGGCCCCCAAAACAAAGCTTTTGTGGTCTGTCAATATCACAAACAATTTTTGTTGCCCTTTAAAAAAATCAGATCAAAGAAGAAATAATTTAAAAAAAAAAAAAAAAAAAAACTGAAAAAAGGGAAACAAACAGCATCTGTATGTGATTTAGCTAACTGTTGATATCTTAATATAAAAATTAGGCCGTGCTACAAACAACTGACATTTCATGGATTTTTCACAAGAAGAAAAAAAAAAACGGGCAAAGGTAATGAAAGCATGTCATTGCCGCAAACAATACTTTCAAAATGACACAGGCAGACAGACACTGGACAGTGGACACCAACTTATGTCCTTGTTATTTTCTAACGCCTTTCTGACCCATCTCATTTTCATCATATCTTCACATCTGGCTTCATTCTCCCCAATGAGCGATCGTCTCAAGTGATCTTTCCTCAGCACACTTCTCTCTTCTTCTGTTTCTATTTTCCACCTCCTTCCATGATTATATCTTTCTCCATTACTGCTGTGCACCACTTCACTGACAATCCTTCTCATCTCGTTCATCATCTTCCCATTTCTGCAAAATTTCCAGCCCCTTTTTTTCTGATGTAGTGAGTGACGCATATTTTGGGTTTTAGTCACGACTTTTGGTCATTTGTCATTTACTTTCTCCCAGTTCCCACCCTCCTTCCTAAAAGCTGTGCACGTGCCAGATAGCTGCTGGAGTCCTTACCAAAACAAGCAAGATCAGAGCGAATATGTGGTGTTAAAAAAGTCCAAGGTGGGTGTTCTAGGAATATGGATAATTTACAAACAAGCCCAATATCAATATCGGTGTCTTGTGAAACTGTGGAAGAATGGAAGAATACACTTTTCCATTGGTGGAGCAGAAATGAGACTGCGCTCAGATTTCTGTTTGGAATTGGGGCCAGGGGCTGATGCAGGCGAATGGATGAAAACGGGGAACACAATGAAATGGAATAGCAGATGGAAGATGGGAAGTGTGATGTGGAAACAATATTTTTTAGCCCCTTAAACATACCAAACTATACTTTATTCAAGTGAGAAAAATCATCCCCAAAGCCCATCACACATGTTATGGATGTATGATACAACACCCCAAAATGTCACGCAATAAGATACATATCCTACCAAGTCCATAAATCGGTATGCCAGCGATGATAGATGAGGACATTCCATTCATATATCACACGGACTGGATCAGTACCATTCACAGGAGAAACGCCAAAAGGATACATGCACTGAGGTTGTTTCATTTCTTGATTTCTTCCAAGATTTTTCTCAGCTGAATCAGTAACACATACACAGGGGTCTGTGTCCTTGGCGCCTTATCAGAGGTTCGGTGACAGATGCCTACATGCCTGGGAGGAGGAAGAGGTGCACACAGGAAAACGATATCAGCAGACACCAGCGTAGTCAGGCATCAAGGCATGAGGTGCTGAAATCCTTGGCTGGCTGAAGCAGGAATCGAACTCCTGGAGCTAGGTCTTTGTAATGTCTGCACAGCAAATGAGAGGTCAGTCAGAGGTGCCCATGTGGCCTTGTGGGCAATGCACGTGTTCAAAGAGGAAAAAAGAAATCCTTGTTCCATGCTCTGAACTTCTCACAGGGCTTGTTTGGCTATGTCCACATTTACTCCCATAATAGAAGATAACCTATTAATAGAAAGCTGCTTTCCGATTACTCGTTTCGCTTCTTTCCATCAATAGACCATATTCCTTTACGTATTATGCATATCAACTTTCCCTCTATTACCTACATCTTACTCCATAACCACCCCTTCTCTCCCCAACTCCACCCATACTTTTCTGCCCCCAGTCAAGTGCAACCCAACGTCTGTGATGGCAAATTATGCTTAATTCTGAGGTGGGAAGTGGCTCGGCACTGTACAGGAATTTTGAACTCGGGGGGGATAAATGAGGTGGACACCTACCCGATTATGCTCTGCGCATCATGCCAGAATGTTATGCGCTCTGTTGTGCATCTGAGCTAGGCGTCAGCTATGGAGTATGGTCAGCATGGGCTTGGAACAAAATTATCTTAATGAAAATAGAATAGTAGCTAAAAGCAAATATGAATAAGTAATCATGGGAAAAAATTACTGATATTATGGCACGAAATTATGCCCTAATGCGTAGTCGGGAGTCTCACGATATCTGTCTACTGGTTGCAGGGTTAACTGCATGTACGCTATGTTCAGTCTTTGCTCATCTAGAGCCTTACCTCATTCTAGAGGCGGTGTGTTGTGACCTCCGTGGGAGGGGCACTGGGGCTGGCGGAGGGGAGAACACCAGCTGGAAGGTGAGGGGAACCAGGCGCCAGTGGTTCCTGTGCCCTCGGACGTGGGATGTGGCGTCAAAACAACTTTCTTCCGTCCAAGGCCGTCAGCAGAAAAGGTACAGGTTGTTGCCATGGCAAAGGCTCTGGTTCCTCATCTGGGAGATCGGCGGCTAGGAGGAGGTCTTTGTTTGACAACCCTCTCTGGGCCACCTGGCAGGACAGCATACACCTGCTCATGTGGGTTGGCGGTAAACACAGTGTGGGTAAGGCTGCCAGAAGTCTGGATCGGGTTTGTGGCCTAGAACCCAGTCGTGCACGTAGACATAGTCGCCAACCTGGAGATGATGGCTAGATGTCATGTAGACGATCAAGTGCCTCTGGTGAGCTACCCCAAGTCGCTGTTGGTGTTGCCATATTCAGTCCACAGTGCTCTGCCGTTGTTGTGGTGGAACGTCCCAGGAGGTCGTCAATGGGTAGCTTGGGCTCCTGCCAAACAGGAGGAAGGCGTTTAACCAGAACAAAGTTATACAGGCAATCTAAATCTCAAGACATTGCTGGGACATAAGAGATGGGACACATTTTTTGTGACGGTATGTAAATCTGTTTTGACTAAGTCAACACGACATAAGCCCTGGTCCTATACTTACTCCAAGTGCTGATGTGTAGGTCTATATTCTATGCCACTGTTTTCAGTAATTAACACAGGCTATGCACAGGTTATTTCATTGCATTGTGTCTTTTGGTGTCTTTACAAAGTGAGGGTTTGGTGTATCTGTTCTACGTATTGTGTTCTTTCTCCCTCCTGGCCCCAACACGCATACATATGAGTGAGCCACCATCCATTGCAAAGGTTGTTCCCTTCTCACTTCTTGTGTACACAAGTGTATACACACGAGGAGAGAGAGAGAGAGAGAGAGAGAGAGAGAGATTTGGGGAAGAGACGAAGAGAGAGACAGAGAGACAGAGATGCAAAGACAGTGGAAATTCAGGAGTACAGACGACAGAGCCCATACATTAAAGGTCAATTTGTATACTATGACGGAAATCTGTTCATATTTCTCTGATTGGAAATGTTACCCTTAGCAGGTTTGGAGGGGTGCCTACTTTTTGTGGATGAGAAGTGCGGTCTTTCTGCACGCACGGGACAGGACTTGGATGGCGGACATCGGTTTTGTGACGACAGCGGCGGAGAAAGAAAAGGTTCTGGTCATCGTCATCCATGCCTCTTCAGACATGGAGTCCAGCTTCTTGATGAATGCTGTGTCATCCATCGCCTCTTCAGACATGGAGTCCAGCTTCTTGATGAATGCTGTTGTATCCATGCCTCTTCAGACATGGAGTCAGTCCTTGATGAATGCTGTTGTCATCCATCGCTTTAGACATGGAGTAGCTTTTGATGAATGAATGCTGTTGTCACCCTCGCCTCTTCAGACTGGATCACGCTCTTTGAATGCTTTGTATTCATCGCCTCTTCAGACTGTGTCCACTCTCTTGAGATGAATGTGTTTCATCCATCGCCTCTTAGAATGGTTCGCTTCGAAATGTGTTGTCATCCATCTCTCTTCCAGGGCCTTTGATGATGCGTTGTATCATGCTCTTCGACTGGTCCAGCTCTCTGATGAATGTGTTGTACCTGTTTCAGACTGGAGTCAGTTCTGATGAATGCTGTTGTATCCATCGCTCTTCAGATGGAGTCCAGCTCTCTTGATGAATGTGTTGCACATGCTTTCAGACTGGAGTCCAGCCTTCTTGATGAATGCGTTGTCTCATCGCTCTTCAGAATGGAGTCCAGCTCTCTTGATGAATGCTGTTGTATCCATCGCTTTCAGACATGGAGTCCAGCTCTCTTGATGATGAATGCTGTTGTCATCCATCGCTCTTAGACATTGAGTCCAGCTCTCTTGATGATGAATGTGTTGTTCATCGCTCTTTAGATGACCAGTTCTTGATGAATATGTTATCATCATCGCCTCTTTAGACATGGAGTACAGCTTCCTTGATGAATACTGTTGCTGGCAGATTCCTTCAGATCCCACAGGGTTGTCTCTTCAAGCTGCTTGGCCACCGTCATGTCTGCGTTGTGGCTCACCTCATGGAAAAGGTTCATTCCAGGTGTCACGGAGAACAGTGGGCCACAGGTGGATGCCGTCGAGGCTCTGATCCTTTGTTGTCGCTCAGATCTGGTTCCTGTTTCTGTTGTAAACGAAAAAGACAAGTTATCTAACTATAGCGTAGGGCTGGAGAGACGGTGGGACGGTAAACTCAGCACGAACCGATTGTTTCATCTGTTGGAGCAGTGCAACCATTATTGGGAAAGGGGGGGGGGGGGGGGGGATAAGAAAGTTGGAGGAAGGGGATGGGGGAGGGGTAATATCTGTTCACTGCTCCTTTTCCCACTTGGATCATTGTCATTAGAAGAGGAAAAATAAAAGGTCGTCAGCTGTACAGCAAAAGATAGCAAATGTCAGTGTCTGCAACATTAACTTGAACACAGTTTGTAAAATGGTTGGTTGCTTCGTTGGTTAGTATATAGGTAGCTTATCATATTAGTTGACTGGTCAATTGGCTAGTCTTTCAGTTTACTTGTCGATTCATCAATCAATCAGATCCAACAAGCGTGGGTAGACCAAAGCACAGCAGGGATGCTTTGTTTTCACACGAAATGAATTTTCACGCAAAATGAATGCAAATGGCAAACTATTTATCAGATACGACTGGGAGATGGAGAGAGAGAGAGAGAGAGAGAGAGAGAGGAGAGATGGGGTGAAAAGAGAGAGAGTGGGGCGGGGCTCCAGGACTGACCTGGTAAGGAAAGAGTTCGTGTGTGTGAATGTGCAAGTGCTTAAAAATATAGGGAAAACACTTTAATTAGAAAGGTCCTGCACATAACCCTACAAGAAGAAATCCTTCCAGTACAGACATGAGTTTTAAGCGAGGTGGTTGGAGGCGGGGGGGGGGAGGGGGGGGGGGGCCCAGAAATCTTTCCCGTTTCTTTCCATCAATAACACCAAGTGCGCTGAGCGTGCGCGCAGACACGCGCACACAGGCGCGCGCCGCGCAAACACACACACACCACACACACCACACACACGGACACAGACAAAGACTGAGACAGAGACAGAGAGACAGAGGCAGACATAGAGACAGGGAGAGAGAGAGAGAGAGGAGAGAGAGAGAGAGAGAGGAGAGGAGAGAGAGAGAGGAGGTGGTGGGGGAGGTAGAGTGTGAAGAGGGAAGGGAGAGAGAGAGAGAGAGAGGAGAGAGAGAGAGGGAGGAGAGAGAGAGAAGAGAGAGAGAGAGGACAGACAGACGCAGACAGAGGGTGGGTGGTGGGGAAGGTGGAGTGTGATGACAGAGAAAGAGAGAGGGAGACAGAGAGGTCATTTCAAGAGAGAGAGTGTGTGAGAGAGAAAGCCCGTGGGGGTAGTGAGAGGAGAGATGAGAGAGAGAGAGAGAGAGAGAGAGAGAGAGAGAAGAGAGAGAGAGAGAGAGAGAACGAACGAATCTTTTTTTAATGAGGGAAAAAGCGGAATAAGCACGAAGTGGCTTTTTTACATCCGGCCCTCAACAAAGGGAAATCTATAGAAAATACAATAACATCAGCAAAATTAATATAGAATTAAGTAAACATACATAAACGCTGTAAATAGAAAGAAGAAATGGTTACACACAAAAAACAGAAGACAATCAATGCTAGAAAAAGAGAGAGAGAGAGAGAGGGAGAGAGAGAGAGGAGAGAGAAACAGGTGGGGGAGGGAGGGGAGGGTCATCACATATAGTTCATGACAACAGTTAATGGAAGATAATAATATACAATAAACATTATCACAACAATGAAATTATAACACACATTTCTGGAAAAAGAAAAAAAATCATTGGACAGGCACCCCATCGTGTAAGCAAAGGCAAAAATTTACACTTGACAAGCAGGACCTTTGGAACAATAGTTGGGAGAGACCAGTTGAGAGAGAGAGAGAGAGGAGAGGGGAGAGAGAGAGAGAGAGAGAGAGAGAGGAGAGAGAGGGAGAGAGAGAATTGGAAATCCCGTCATTAGTTGGGTATGAAGTGCCTTTTAAAGCTATATATGCTGGCATGAACATCAAGAGAGGGTGAAATGCGGTTCCAAAAGAAGCCGCCAGAGTAGTGAAGGGCTGGTTTTAAACATATCTATTCTTGGACGGGCTATTACAATTTTTATGAAAATGGCGATTTTCATTAAATCTAAATTTCTCTGTAATTGAAGGGGGAGCACGACCCCAAAGAATCTTAACACAAAGAAAACTTTATTGAATTTAAGCTTCAAATTTAGTGGTAAAATATCCAGATTGTGTAGTCAGAGTATGGTAACGTTACGATTTAACAAAACTAATTTTCAGGGAACGTCTATAAAGACTAAACAAAGGTTTGAGTATATGATTACTTGCTGAATCCCAAATTGTAGATGCATAATTTATATGGGATTCGATATAAGCGTGAAAATATTTTACGTGAATGGCAGTCTAGGAAATGGCAGTCTTGGACAGTGGTATATTTTTTTTTAACTGTTTGCAAAAAGAGAGAGAGAGAGAGAGAGAGAGAGAGAGGACTGTCTAAACTAGAACTTTTCATTAAATGCAGTTGATGTTGTAGAAATACATTATGGACTAGTTTAGCCCCCCCCCCCCCCCCCCCCCCCCCCCCCCCCCCCCCCCCCCCCCCCCCCCCCCCCTACCACCAAATGGTCAGAGCGCTTGCCTGCGAGCTGACGGTGGCGAGGTCGATTCACACGTGGGGTTCAAGTTTTTCCAGCTTGAAAACCCTCTGTCCCCCCAGCAGTCAATGAAAAACCTCTGTCCACCCCGCAATCAATGAAAACCTCTGTCACCCAGCAGTCATGGAAAACCCTCTGTCACCAGCAGTCACTGAAAACCTCTATCCACCAGCAGTCAATGAAACCCTCTGTCATCCAGCAGTCAATGAAAACCCTCTGTCCACCAGCAGTCAATGAAAACCTCTGTCCACCCAGCAGTCAATGAAAACCTCTGTCCACCAGCAGTCAATGAAAACCCTCTGTCCACAGCAGTCAATGAAACCCTCTGTCCACCCAGCAGTCAATGAAAACCCTCTGTCCACCAGCAATGAAAACCCTCTCTCCACCAGCAGTCAATGAAAACCTCTGTCCACCCAGCAGTCAGTGAAAACCTCTTGTCCATCCAGCAGTCAATGAAAACCCTCTGTCCACCTGCAGTCATGAAAACCCTCTGTCCATAGCAGTCATTGAAAACCCTCTGTCCACCAGCAGTCATTGAAAACCCTCTGTCCCCAGCAGTCAATGAAAACCTCTGTCCACCAGCAGTCATGAAAACCCTCTGTTCCTCCAGCAGTCAATCAAAACCCTTGTCCACCGCAGGCAATGAAACCTTGTCCACCAGCAGTCAATGAAAACCCTCTGTCCACCCAGCAGTCAAAAACCCTTTTGTCCACCCAGCAGTCAATGAAAACCTCTGTCCACCAGCAGTCAATGAAAACCTCTGTCCACCAGCAGTCAAAAACTCTGTCCACCAGCAGTCAATGAAAACCTCTGTCCACCAGCAGTCAATGAAAACCTCTGTCACCCAGCAGTCAAAAACCTCTGTCCACCCAGCAGTCACTGAAAACCTCTGTCCACCAGCAGTCATGAAAACCCTCTGTCCACCCAGCAGTCATGAAAAACTTGTCCACCCAGCAGTCAATGAAAACCTCTGTCACCCAGCAGTCAATGAAAACCCTCTACCCAGCAGTCAATGAAAACCTCTGTCCACCCAGCAGTCAATGAAACCTCTGTCCACCCAGCAGTCAATGGAAACCCTCAGTCCACCAGCAGTCACTGAAAACCCTCTGTCCACCAGCAGTCACTGAAAACCTGTCCACCCAGCAGTCAATGAAAACCTTCTGTCACCAGCAGTCACTGAAAACCCTCTGTCTACCCAGCAGTCAATGGAAACCCTCAGTCTACCCAGCAGTCACTGAAAACCCTCTGTCCACCCAGCAGTCAGTGAAAACCCTCTGTCCACCAGCAGTCAGTGAAAACCCTCTGTCCACCCAGCAATCAACAGACACCTGATTCAGTTCAGGGAGGGTTAAAGGGGGCGGAAAGAGAAGGTGGGCTCCGCCTTCAATCATGCCAGGCCTAGACATGCTGACCTCTGACAGGTCAAAAGCCTTTATGGCCAGAAGGTTATTGGAATGTTTGGAAATTCCTGTCTGAAGGCGAGCGAGTGTCGGAGGTAAGACCTGTGAGTTTGACCAGCTTCCCTGACATTTGCAAAGCACAATCACAGTATCTTGAATTATTATTTGAAAGTTTGGGGAGTGGTGACATGAATGGGCCCACCAGGGAGAGGATGGGAGGGGGGGGGGCTGAAAAAGAAATCGTAGAAAGGGGGGGGGGGGTCAGGAGGGGGAGAAAAAGGAAATTATCCAGCAAAAAAAAAAAATTGTTTTTAAATCTTAATGGGCCCGCAAGGGAGAGGGAGAGGGGGAGGGGAGGGGGGGTAAGGGGGGGGGGACTGAAAAAGAAATCGTGAAAAGGGAGGGGGTCAGGAGGATTGGGGGGGGGGGGAAGGAAATTATCCAGCAAAAAAGCAAAAACAATTTGTTTTTAAATCTTACCTCAAAAAAGGCTTGGATTTGATCGAATCTAGGCCAAGGTGTAGGTAGGTCAATCAAGACGGCCGCATTTTCCCTTTCGGTCAGCACTGCTTTGCTGTGACGATTCACGCAGCTATCCCTTCATCCCATCAACATGACCCAGGCCAGTTTTTTTTTTCCAAAGGCTTAGGTCACTCCACAGTGTTTGTAGGTGAAGCTGGCATTATTCAAAGAAGCTGCACACAGTTTAGAACTGCAAGTCTTAAGGCATTCTTTTGCACCTTACCGTTTTAGCGGCAAAGGGTGTACATCAATTCAGTTCTCAATTCGCTGCTCGTTTGCGATGGCGGGCATCGTCACGTGTTTACACGCAGCACGTTCATTGGTGGAGGATGTCAAACCTTTTGCTATGTTGTGAGATGAGATCACGCGCGGAGTAGCTCGGACACCTTCAGAAAAACACGTGAATCACTGTCTGGGCCTCTTCCCTTTGCAACACGTCCCTTAGAGTTGTCAGGGCCTGTGGAACAGGGCTAGAGGGGAGGGAGGGGGGGGGGGGATTGAGGGAGGTTGGTGGGAAAGGCTTGAAGAAGGTGGGGTGAGGGGAGGTTGGGGGGAGGTAGGATGGACGTTTGGGGGAGGTTGGGTGGTAGGTTGGGAGGAGGTGGGGGGAGTTAGTTGGGGGAGGTGGGGGGAAGTGGGGGGGAGGGTAAGTTCGGGGGAGGTTGGGGTGGGTAAGTCTGGGGAGGTTGGGGGGAGGTTGAGGGGGGGGGTAAGTTGGGGGGAAGGTTCGGTGGAAGGTGGGGGATGCTAAATTGGGGGAGGTTCGGGGGGGGGGGGGGGGAGTGGAGGAACGGTAAGTTGGGGGAAGGTTGGGGGGAAGGTGGGGGAGGGTAAGTTGGGGGAAGGTTGGGGGGAGGGTGGGGGGGAAGTTGGGGGGGGAAGTTCGGTGGAAGGTGGGGGATGCTAAGTTGGGGGAGGTGGGGGTGGGGGGGGGGGAGACTGGGGGAGGGGAAGAGGACTGTGACGGGACCTACTGACTGTCATATAGGGAACATTTAGTCCACGTCTCACTTTCCTTCTTCCTCTGCAGCTGGTAGAGAACAAACTAATCAACAATCTCTCTCTCTCTCTCTCTCTCTCTCTCTTCTCCCCTTCTCTCTCTCTCTCTCTCTCTCTTGGTGTGTGTGCATAGGTGTGTGTCAGATGGAGAGGTTGGAGGATATTGGTGGGGGTGGTGATGTGGTTATAGTTGTGTGTGTGTGTGTGTGTGTGTGTGTGTGTGTGTGTGTGTGTGTGTGTGTGTGTGAGGAGGGGGGGAGGGGGGTTAATGCCTAAAATCTGAACTGGCTATCAACCATGTAACCATTGATTTGCTTTGTCCTGTGCGTTCTGCTGGTCACTTTAAGTTCTTTTGGTGTTAATTACTAACGAAGTTTGACGTCAATGTTTTCATTTGGCCCTCCTTTTTGTATTCGGCTTTTATGCTCGCATGAATGTTTATTGGATTGTGTATGGTTGGTGTTGTTTCATTGAATGCCACAAGAAGAAAGAAAGAAAGACACAAAGAACATGAATGTTTATTGGATTGTGTATGGTTGGTGTTGTTTCATTAAATGCCACAAGGAGAAAGAAAGAAAGACACAGAAAGAACATGAATGTTTATTGGATTGTGTATGGTTGGTGTTGTTTCATAAATGCCACAAGGAAAAGAAAGAAAGAAAGACACAGAAAGAACATGAATGTTTATTGGATTGTGTATGGTTGGTGTTGTTTCACTGAATGCCACAAGAAGAAAGAAAGAAAGACACAGAAAGAACATGAATGTTTATTGGATTGTGTATGGTTGGTGTTGTTTCATAAATGCCACAAGAAAGAAAGAAAGAAAGACACAGAAAGAACATGAATGTTTATTGGATTGTGTATGGTTGGTGTTGTTTCATTAAATGCCACAAGAAGAAAGAAAGAAAGACACAGAAAGAACATGAATGTTTATTGGATTGTGTATGGTTGGTGTTGTTTCATAAATGCCACAAGGAAGAAAGAAAGAAAGACACAGAAAGAACATGAATGTTTATTGGATTGTGTATGGTTGGTGTTGTTTCAATAAATGCCACAAGAAGAAAGAAAGAAAGACACAGAAAGAACATGAATGTTTATTGGATTGTGTATGGTTGGTGTTGTTTCATTAAATGCCACAAGAAAGAAAGAAAGAAAGACACAGAAAGAACATGAATGTTTATTGGATTGTGTATGGTTGGTGTTGTTTCATTAAATGCCACAAGAAAGAAAGAAGAAAGACACAGAAAGAACATGAATGTTTATTGGATTGTGTATGGTTGGTGTTGTTTCAATAAATGCCACAAGAAGAAAGAAAGAAAGACACAGAAAGAACATGAATGTTTATTGGATTGTGTATGGTTGGTGTTGTTTCATTAAATGCCACAAGAAAGAAAGAAAGAAAGACACAGAAAGAACATGAATGTTTATTGGATTGTGTATGGTTGGTGTTGTTTCATTAATGCCACAAGAAAGAAAGAAAGAAAGACACAGAAAGAACATGAATGTTTATTGGATTGTGTATGGTTGGTGTTGTTTCAATAAATGCCACAAGAAAGAAAGAAAGAAAGACACAGAAAGAACATGAATGTTTATTGGATTGTGTATGGTTGGTGTTGTTTCAATAAATGCACAAGAAGAAAGAAAGAAAGACACAGAAAGAACATGAATGTTTATTGGATTGTGTATGGTTGGTGTTGTTTCATTAAATGCCACAAGAAGAAAGAAAGAAAGACACAGAAAGAACATGAATGTTTATTGGATTGTGTATGGTTGGTGTTGTTTCAATAAATGCCACAAGAAGAAAGAAAGAAAGACACAGAAAGAACATGAATGTTTATTGGATTGTGTATGGTTGGTGTTGTTTCATTAAATGCCACAAGGAAGAAAGAAAGAAAGACACAGAAAGAACATGAATGTTTATTGGATTGTGTATGGTTGGTGTTGTTTCATAAATGCCACAAGGAAGAAAGAAAGAAAGACACAGAAAGAACATGAATGTTTATTGGATTGTGTATGGTTGGTGTTGTTTCATTAAATGCCAAGAGAAAGAAAGAAAGAAAGACACAGAAAGAACATGAATGTTTATTGGATTGTGTATGGTTGGTGTTGTTTCATTAAATGCCACAAGAAAGAAAGAAAGAAAGACACAGAAAGAACATGAATGTTTATTGGATTGTGTATGGTTGGTGTTGTTTCATTAAATGCCACAAGAAGAAAGAAAGAAAGACACAGAAAGAACATGAATGTTTATTGGATTGTGTATGGTTGGTGTTGTTTCAATAAATGCACAAGAAGAAGAAAGAAAGACACAGAAAGAACATGAATGTTTATTGGATTGTGTATGGTTGGTGTTGTTTCAATAAATGCCACAAGAAAGAAAGAAAGAAAGACACAGAAAGAACATGAATGTTTATTGGATTGTGTATGGTTGGTGTTGTTTCATAAATGCCACAAGGAAGAAAGAAAGAAAGACACAGAAAGAACATGAATGTTTATTGGATTGTGTATGGTTGGTGTTGTTTCAATAAATGCCACAAGAAAAGAAAGAAAGACACAGAAAGAACATGAATGTTTATTGGATTGTGTATGGTTGGTGTTGTTTCATTAAATGCCACAAGGAAGAAAGAAAGAAAGACACAGAAAGAACATGAATGTTTATTGGATTGTGTATGGTTGGTGTTGTTTCATTAAATGCCACAAGAAAGAAAGAAAGAAAGACACAGAAAGAACATGAATGTTTATTGGATTGTGTATGGTTGGTGTTGTTTCATTAAATGCCACAAGAAAGAAAGAAAGAAAGACACAGAAAGAACATGAATGTTTATTGGATTGTGTATGGTTGGTGTTGTTTCATTAAATGCCACAAGAAAGAAAGAAAGAAAGACACAGAAAGAACATGAATGTTTATTGGATTGTGTATGGTTGGTGTTGTTTCATTAAATGCCACAAGAAAGAAAGAAAGAAAGACACAGAAAGAACATGAATGTTTATTGGATTGTGTATGGTTGGTGTTGTTTCAATAAATGCCACAAGGAAGAAAGAAAGAAAGACACAGAAAGAACATGAATGTTTATTGGATTGTGTATGGTTGGTGTTGTTTCATTAAATGCCACAAGGAAGAAAGAAAGAAAGACACAGAAAGAACATGAATGTTTATTGGATTGTGTATGGTTGGTGTTGTTTCATTAAATGCCACAAGGAAGAAAGAAAGAAAGACACAGAAAGAACATGAATGTTTATTGGATTGTGTATGGTTGGTGTTGTTTCAATAAATGCCACAAGGAAGAAAGAAAGAAAGACACAGAAAGAAAGAAACAAACAAACAAGTAAATTGAAATTAAGAGAGAAACAAATAAGTACTTCTAAGAATGAAAGTGTGAATGAACAAATCACTAATTGAATGAAGAAATGCTCAAAGTAATAATAACAGTGTTCAGTAGAAAGATTTGAATACGTAAAAATAACTGATCAGTAACCAATGTAATGAATAAAAAAAACTGTTCTCTCTCCTCTCTCTCTCTCTCTCTCTCTCTCTCTCTCTCCTCTCTCCTCCCTCCTCCCCCCCCCCCCCCCCCCCCCCCCCCCCCCCCCCCCCCCCTAGACCAGGTGATTTGGAGTTTATAGTGAAACACAGAGAAACTTTTTCAATGCATACAAATGAATCTTTTCAATTTGTATAGAGGCAACTTCGAGGCCCCATAACTCAGCTCCGTACTTACCATGGGTTGAATCTGAGAATAGAACAACACTAAAAGCAATGTCATAGACTCATTATTGAGCATACACAGTTTCTTTAGGATACAAAGTAACATTAATTAGCTCTCTGTTTACAAGATCATTGCAAGCAAATCTGAATCTGAAACAGGTTGAGAAATGTATACCTAAGTACTTATAAACCTTTACCACTGACATAGCTATTCCGTTAAACATCCATTTTCCCCACGCAGCAAGATACCCGCCTTTCCTAAACACTATAATATTACTTTTTGCCATGTTTACCTTCAACTGGAGAGATTCAGTTGCTATTCCTAAACTCTTTAACTGATTTTGCGGACCAGCTATCTTTCCTGATATCAATACAACGTCATCAGCTAACAGGAGAATTAAAATCTCCAAAGCATCATTGACAGGACTAACAGATACCCAATTTTTTTTTTTTTTTTTTTACTTTCGGTGGTTAGATACATTCGTTACTGGCTAAAGATAACTCGAATGCCCCCAGAAGATTACCACATAAAGCGTACGAAATGTTATACAGCTAGACGCTAGGGGTGAGAGCAATTGGGCTTCTAAGTTAGGTTTAAACTGTACGAATTTGGTTTTGGTTTTGTGTGGGAGAATCAGGGTGCAGATGACATACATACTTTTCCGTGTGTTTCGGCAAACATTAATCGATTGTAGCTGGCAAAGATGGAATTCCCATGTTGAAGACAGTCACCGATTTGGTATTTACAGATTGCTAAATCCTTCACATTGTTTTCCAAGGTAAGTTCAAGGTAAATCTATACAAATTAATAGACATATTAAATACATTGTCACAAAATTCAGGTTTGGTGTATCGGATATCTGTGTACATTTTAACCGTTACAGGCCTTTGAATAATCGTAATGTTATATGTCCACTCTGTTACGAAGATGATGAAAATGAAAACCATTTTGTTCTCACTTGTTCTGAACTACAAGCTGTTCGACAGCAATTAATCCCACCTAAGTACTTAAGAAAACCTTGTTTCTTTAAACTGATTATGTTAATGGCATCGTTGAATGAAAACACAATTAAACAGTTCGCTTTGTATTTGTATTAAGGCATTTAGACTGCAAAATGACATGTTATAATAATAATGATAATGAGGACAATTTCTATATCGCCCATCCTAACAACGTAGGCTACAGGGTGCTTTACAAGTTTCAACAATTCAACATCTAAAAATATAAGCAGTACACACACACACAACACACACACACACACACACACACACACACACACACACACACACACACACACACATATATATAATATAACACACATACACGCGCGCGCGCACGCACATACACACGCACATACACACACGCGCGTGCGCACGCACATACACACGCACAAACGCGGCGCGCGCGCGCGCACACACACACACACACACACACACACACACACACACACACACACCAATTCTATGTTCACGAGCCATATAAACAAAACAACACACACACACACACACACACGCGCGCGCGCGCGCGCGCGCGCACGCTACACACGCACACTCACACACACACTCGCGCGCGCGAGCACACATAAACACACACTGGAACATAATGTCGGATACATAAACACACTATATAACACGGTGAACAGCTCTTTTGTACACGAGCAAAGTGTGCAAGTGACATGTAGTAATTTAGTAATATTTCAGGTAGTATTCTGCAACTGGCGTTTGAACAGATACGTTTTCAGTGCAGACTTGAAAGTCGCAAAGGAAGGGGCATGACGTTGATGGAAAGGCAGTGAATTCCAGAGTATTGCCTTAGAAAATCAGAATGCTCTAAAACTGTGCTGCTTTCGGTTATATGCGGGAATTGAAAAATTTGGTCATCAGAGGAAGAATGGAGGGGACGTGTAGGGATGACTATTTCGAAGCGATCAGAGAGATAGTTGAGCGCATCACTTGTGTTAACCTTATAACAATAGACACGCCGATTTATACTGAATTTTGTGCTCGATTTTGAGCCAGTGTAATTTCTTCAAGAGATCCGAAGTAGGATGCTGTTTTTGCACCTTGAAGATAAGGCGTGCGGCTGAATTTTGAACATGTTGTATTGACTGGAGTAAGGCTGCGGGTACACCAAGGAGAAGAGAGTTACAATAATCTAGTCTTGACAGAATGTAGAAAGACGCCAACGTCTTTGTGGCCTGTTCTGTAAGGAAAGGTCTGATAGAGCTGACGCGGCGGAGTTAAGACCGTAAATTATGTGTTAAGCTAGTTAGATGAGGTGACTTGCGCGGTTTGATATGTATTCACCCCTTCTATGGGGCTAAGGCCTTTACGAATAATGAAAAAAAAAAACTCCTCTCTCTCTCCTCTCTCTCTCTCTCTCCTCTCTCTCTGATTTGTTTTCCAATACAAGGTATGTTTAATCCAAAATCATTGATCTGATGACTAGGCAATTGAAGGTGGGATGACTTTTTTTTAAGGTGGGGATTCAATGGAGATGTCCTCCGACTACACCCCCTCTTCCCACCACCTCTGCCTCTCTATCCTCTTCTTTCGTCTTAAGGAAAGCTCAGTGAAAACACAGTTAAGTCTTTCTTAAAAGTGACAACCACTGTCTTGCTTAGACAGATGAACTCCCTAACTATTTCAATTATCTTTCAAACCAGCTTTGCCACACATTCTAGCATTTCCTGCCTGACCCCTCTATTCTCCCCGCCATCACCCACACTCTCCAATTCACATAAGTCGAAAAATGGACAGATTTCCTTTTGTACACCCTCCTACACAAGAGCAGCTTTCTGTCAGTTCTCTGGAACAGATATGTTGAAACTCCCCAGCCAAATATGACTTCACCTTTGATGGAAAGAAGTGTGTGCACGGGAGACGAGGTGCAGTGAAAGGGTTACGAAAGGAACATTTTCTTGAAAAACAAATTGAAACTGTTAAATCTGTTTTGGTCTATTTTTCTGTTTAAAAGAAGGCTTTTTGGATCATTTGAAAGAAACACCCTCACCATTTTGAACAGGTTCAGGCAGAGACAGAAAGGGAAGGAAGAAACTAGCTCATGAATTCAACGAAGACTATTCTTCTTGTTCCATTCATCCAATCAAGAACCCGGGTTTTCGTAAGATTCTTTGGTAAGCTGAAGAGCTGGAATTGGTTGGAAAGGGGGGGAAGGGCACGGGCTTTTTTTAAAACCCACGGGAATAGATTTCAATGGAAGAGTTCTTTCCTTGGAACAATAAGGCTGAAGTCATCAAAACTGTAGCGTTGCATACTGTAGACCATTCAAAATATTTTAAACAATCAAGTTCTTTTAATCACTGGAGAGCAAAAAAAGCTTTGGGGGCCCACTGTAGACCATTCAGAATATTTTAAACAATCAAGTTCTTTCTAATCACTGAGAGAGACAAAAGGAAGCGTGCCACGGGTAGAACATTAAAGAATATTTAAACAATCAGTTCTTTATAATAATTGAGAGAGACAAAAGAACACGATGGAGAAATTTTCATTTTTAAAGGGTAAGAGACTGCCGGGATAGGAGACCGCTCAGCCTTGGGGCGGGGGTGGGGGGGGGATGATGGGGGGGGGGGGGGTTTACAACGAATAGATTGTAGGAACTATAAAATTGGCATTCTGGCTCCCACCTCCGCCAGCTCAACCCGGGGCTAAACCCTTTTTTCGCTGCTGCCCGGCGGCTTACCCAGAATGCCATTTTAATTTCTTAATAGAAACATTTACAAAATTTGTGAGGATTATCTTTTTTTTAATACAATTTACAAAATTTTGAATTTCAGTTTTTGTTAATCCTTTTTTTCTTGATCGTCTTCAAAACATCATTTCCCGCTAATTATCAAGGTCTATCTTTCATGTAAAAAAAAAACCATGTTTTTTAAATTTGCTCTCTAAAGTTTTAAAAAATGATTTTTTTTTTGACATGAATCCACACATTATCCCGTTTTCCCACTGAAACCCATTTTTGATAAAGTGTTTTTTTTTAAACTATGTTTTTTTCCCCCGAACAGTCATTATAAAAAATGGTTGGTTCCTTAAACGTTAAAAAATGTTCTAAACACCCTCAGTTTTTGTAGGAAAAAAATAAATATTGTCATCTCTGCCTTAAACCCCTTTCTGTCGTGATATGCTTTTTCCTTTAAGTGGGGGGCGAAAAATTACATTGAAAAAAATTATAACGAAAAATGTTTGAATAGGTCGGGGAAAAAATATTGTTTTTCCAAAAACCCATCTGCCCACAAATAAAAAAAACAATGGGGGGGTTTTTATCATAAAGTTTAAATTGACCCCAGTCGTTTGCCCCATAGTTTTAAAACAAATTTAATTTACACGTTATTGTTTTATTACTCTCTGTCAAAATTGTTCAGTAAATAAAACCTAAAGGGCCCCAAATGGTAGATTAATCCGTTCAGTTCTGTAAGATTTTCTATTTAGACTAATATCAATTTTGTTGCTTTTGTTTGACCTTAAATCCCGCCTTGTAAAAACAACGACAGTAATTTAAAGTTGTCAAGTCTAGTTTTCCCGCTAATAAAAATTCCCCTTTAAAGTTTTTACTGACGCCCAGAGTCCTTTTTGCCCCCTCTTTTAAAACAGAAATTTTAATATCATTGTGAACGGTTTTCCTAATTTTTTTCGTGGAATGAACTGTAATTTGTAGAAGCTTTCTTTAAACCCCTTTCTTCTGGGAGGATGTATGTTTGTCCCCAAAGGTTTTTTTCGATCCTTTGATGTTGTCCTCTGGGATAAGCTTACAGTAAAGGGCCAAATTCAATGCTTTTTTGAAACTTTTTGCGGTCAAAAAAAAATAAAGGGGTTAAGAATTAAATTTTTGTCCATTCTAATATGGTTTAAAAGCCATTTGTTGTCAGTTTTTCGAATATTTTATATTCATATGCCTGTTTATTTGTTTAGATTGCGTAGTTTTTAGTTTAGGAAACCTTTTGTTTCGTAATCTTTGGGTTTTTAATAAACCATCTTTTTTGTACTCAAAACCTATAGTGCCTATCTCCGTTTTGTTCAAAGTCCTCAACGTCTCAAGGGGTTTTTTTCTAAAGTTACACACCCCCCAGGGCTAATGTGACCCCCGAAACGTTGGTCCAGTGACATTTTTTAAAAAAAGTTTATTTTATTTCTAAAAAAATGTGCAGGTTACACATTTCACACTTCCCGTTTTATCTGTGTTTTTTATTAAAGTTGACCCTTCCCCAATAATCTTTTAAACTGTAAATTGGGAATTGATAAATTTATAAAGCAAAAAGCAGTTTTTCCCCCGGGGAAAAGCTTTAAAACAGTTTAGGGCCTCCTCAATAAGTTTTCATTTTTCTCAGCTCGCCAAATGAACAAGAGTAATGAATTTAAAAGGGAAGATCGAGCGGTATTTTTCCCCAAAATGTTTGCTGGTGCAAATTTAAAACCTAAAGGCTTTTCGCCGTTGCAAAACCCAAAAGAAAAAGTCTGCTAAACAAAAACTTGCGTTTTTTTTTAGGTTGAATTTACATTATTTTTTAAATTTGCTTGTTAAGTTTTTAAGGTAATGCCGAATTATCATTGTTCTTTTAGCGAGCAAAACCGTAAAAACATCAGGTTTTGGTTAATGGTAACAAGTTTCCCTATTGTCAAATTTTTAATTTATTTTCTTTGGTTCATTTTTTTAAACCTCGACTTTGTAAAAAAATTTATGGAGTGCGCCCTTCGGGTTCGCAGTTTTACAAGCTATTATAAAAACGAAGGCTGTTTGAGTTGTTTTGTTCAAACTTTTTTTTAAAAAAATTTAAAAATGAGTGCATTTAAATAATAATGCAAAAAAATTTTTGTTGGCCCCTACGTCTAAAATATAACAAGATACCCTCGAATTTTTGGACTCAGACTGCGCCTTTAAGTAAAGGGGTTGTACTCCCTTGAAAAAATTCTTAAACCCCCCATAAAAGATAACCCAAATGTGGTTCAGTCATCCCCTGCAGTTTATAGAACAGTTAAACTTTGCTGTGTTTTTTTCATCAATGGGTGGGGGTGTCGTATGTGTCATTAATTTTTCTGATTTTGGGGGGGCAGTGTATGATTTCTTTTTTTAACCCTTCAGAGTATTTTATCGAATGCAAGCGCCCTTCCAAAGACAAAGTTTTAAACTTCAGCAAGAAATTACAAGGCTTTTTTAAAAGGTCTGTAACGAATTTGATTTGGGGCCCAAAAAAGATTTAGCAAAAGTTGGGGCTTAAACAGGTTTAGGCACCTTTTTTTTGGGGGGGGGACGAAAGATAAAATTGATTGGAACCCCCTTACCCACTTTCTCTTGGCAAATGTTACCCGGGCCCT
>JAMYXO010002336.1:0-24308 GCA_033310375.1 Conus canariensis | reverse complement strand
GGGAAACCCCCCCAAAAATTTAAAAGAAAATTTTCATGTGTGTGTGTTTTTTGTGTGTTTTGGGGTTTTGTGGTGTGGGTGTTTTGGTGTGTGGGGGGTGTGCATTTTTTTTGGCAGCCCCAATGTTTCCCAAAAACCCCCCAAAAAAACCCTTTTTTAAAAATTTTCCTTTCTTTCCTGCCTCTCTCCCCCCGGTTTTTTTTTGTTTTTCTCTCTCTTTCACATGTTCCTTTATGGGGTATGTGGAGCATGAGGGAAAGTTCTGTACAAAATTTTTTAACAAATTTTTTTAATTTGAAAGTCAAAAAGCCCAAGAATGCACGGGTTTCCCTTCTTTCATTTTGGATGAAAATTTTTTCAGTACGCTTTTTTCCCCTTTGGGCCCATAAAAAGGTTTTTTGAGGGGGTTTCCCCAGACAAAAACTGCCCCCCCTTAAAATTTTTTTTCCTTTTTTTTTTTTTTTTTTTTTTCTTCACCCCGGTTTTTTTCCCCCTTGAGCATTTGAAAAAAAACCGGGACAGAGAGGGCCCCCCGGGAAAAACAGTTTCGGCACCCCCTTCCCCCTCTTTTCTGTCGGGCCCCTTTTGGGGCAGAACCCCCCCTGGGGGGACTTGCATGATGTGGATACACACTTGCAGCGGACCCCAAAAAAAAAACCTTTTTGTTCAGAGATGCCCCCCCCTTATTGTTTTTTAATTTTAAAAAAGGGGAAGAAAACTTTTTCCCCCAAAAAGTTTCTTTTTTTAAAATTTAAGGGAAAGGGGGAAAGTTTTTTAATAAAAATTTCAGGAAAAATTTTGAAAAAGGTGTAAAAAAGGGTTTTGGGGTTTTTCCCCGAATTTTTTTTTTTTTAAATTTTTTTTTTTAATTTTGAGGGGGAATTTGTTTCAATTTTTAAACGGGCCAAGATAGGGCCCCTTTTGGGGGCCCCCCCGGTTGGTAATAACCCAAAAAACGGGGGCCTCTGTCGAATGCCCCCAAATTTGCGGGGTTTTTTTTTTTGGGGTTTTTGCAAAAAACTTCCACCCAAATTTCACGGTCGGTCTTTTTCTTCTCTTCTTCCCCCCGGGCCAAATCATTGATCCTTTTGGGAAAATGGGGCATGCTTTTTCCAGTTTTTAAAATTATAAATTTTTAAAAAATGGAAAATTTTCCTTTTTTAAGTTTTAAATGATTAAAAGTAAACAAGGAAAATAATCCCTTTTCCAGCCTTTTTGGGAATGTAAAATTGAGTCCCCCCTTTTCCCGTCTCTTTGAAAAAAATTTTGGGGAAAATGAGTAATCCTTTTGGGGGTCTTTTTGTATGAATGTACAATGAGTAACCCTTTTTTCCTGCTGGGTGTTTTAAAAAGGGGCCCCAATGAAAAATTAAATTTTCCACCCCTCTATGTATTTGGTTAAATGGAACCCCCCCGGAAGTTAAAAATCCTTTCCCCGTCTTTTGGGTATAAATGGGGCCCTTTTTAAAAAAATTTCCTTTTCCATCTTTTTAAAAATGTAAAAAGAGTAATCCTTTTCCCCCCCCTTTTTTTTTAAATGTGACGGGGGAGAAACTTTTCCATTTTTATTTTATAAAATTTTGAAAGAGTAAATCCATTTCCCGGGTCTTTATGGGTGACAAGGGAAAAAAACCTTTTCCGGTCTCTTGTTTTTTGTGACAAAAGAAATTTTTTCCCCATTTTTCTTTTTATGAAGGGGCCCCCTAGGGGGTAAAAAAATTTCCCTTTTTCCCCAAAAAAAAGGGTTTTTTTGGGTAGGGAAAAAAATTTAATGAGTTTAAAAACCCCCAGCCCTTTTAAAAAAGGGGAAAAAGGTTTCCCCCCCACCCTTCCCCCCCCCCCCCCCCCCTTTTCCCCCTTCCCCCCCACCCTTTTTCCCCCCCCTTTTCCTTTTCCCCCAAACCCCCCCCTTTCGGGCCCCCCCCCCTTTCCCCCATTTCCCCCCCCAACCCCCCCCCCCTTTGGGGCCCTTTCCCCTTCCCTTTCCCCCCCCCCCCCTTTCCCAAGCCCTCTCTCCTTTCCCCCCCCCCCCCAAAAAGCCCTTCCCCTTTTCCCCCCCCCTTTTTTCCCTTTTTTTCTTTTTTTTTTTGGGCCTTTTTGGTTTTTCCCCCCTCTTCCCCCCCCTCTCTCCCCCCTTTTTTTTCCCCCCTCTCTCTCTTTTTTTTTTTTAGGGGCCCGGGGTGTACCCGGCTTGGGGGGGAAAACCAAAAACAAAAATTTTTTTGGGGCCCCCCCCGCTCTCTCTCACCATTTAAAACCCCCAATACAAAAAAAAACCCGTTTGGGGGTTTGTTTCTTTTTTTCCCTTGCTAAAACCAAAAATTCCCCCCAAGCCTCCCCTATCTATTTCCCCCCCAAATTTTTGGGCCCCCCCAAAACTCCCTTCTTGCCTTAAATCTTTTTTCCCCCCCCAAAATTTTTTTTTTCGAAAAAACGAAAAAAAAGTCCTTAGAGGGCCCCCCTTTTAAAAATTTTTTAAAAACTTATAAAAAAATTCCCCTTTCCCCTTGATTAAAGTCCCCCAAAAAAAAAAACCCCCGGTGGGGGGCCAAAACCCCCCCCCCTTTTGGGGAAAAAAGGGCCGGGGGGGCTCATGATCCAAAGGGGGGGGTTTGGGGGAAAAAGGTTTGGGTTTTTGGGGAAATTTTTAAGTGGAATTTTTTGGGGGAAAAATGATTTTTGGAAAAACCCCGATGCCCAACCCGGCCCCGCAGGTGTCGGGCAATTTGGGCCCACCCAAACCCCCCCACCCCCCTTGTTTTCCCCCGGGGGCCCCTTTAAAAACCAAAATCAAACATAAAAACCCTCTGTGAAAAAAGGTTTTTTCCCCCACGAAAAAACATTCATTGGGGGGGCCCCCTCGGGGGAGACAAATTTCTGGTCCCCCTTTTTTTTGGGAAGAAAAAAAAAGTTTTTTTCCCCCTTTTTCCCCGTTCGTGGGGTTAAAACGAAAAAAAACCCGGGAAAAAAACGGGAACGGTCGGGCCCCCGGGCCCAAAAGGGAAAAGAAAATTTTTCGGCCCTGGCTCAAAAAGATTGTCAAAAAAAAAAGGGTTTTTGGGAAAAAACTGAAGGGGTCAAAAAGGGAAATTGGCAGGGGTGAGTCCGGGGTTTCCCCCGGGAAAAATTTTTGGGGAAACCCCCCGGTTTTAACCCCTTTGGGGGGCCCAAAAATTTTTTTTTTTCCCCCTTTTTACAACGTTCCTTTTGCATTTGGTGAAGCACTTTGGGTCCTTTAAATCACCTTTGGGGGGTCCATTTGGGGGGAAAAAAATTTAATAGGACTCCAGTTTTTCGGGCAACATTTTTCATGTGGTGGAAGTCCAGAAATTAAAGGGGTTTTTCAGGAGTTCTTGTGGAAAAAGGACTGCCTCATCATCTTTCTTGGCCGGGGCAACAGACCCTGTACGATTTTTCCTCTCCAGGGAAGTCAGCTACGATTTTTTAAGGGTTAAAATTTTAGTTTCGGTTCTTTGAAAGTTGTTATAAATTGTTCCATTGAAAACTCCCAACCTGTATACCCAAATTTCATCAAAGAAAGGTTTTAAATTTAGAAAATAACGTTTTTAAAACCGGTGATACCATCTTAAATTTAGAAATTAACGGTTTTTAACGGTCAGTTTTAAGTTTCTGTTCATATTAGTTGTCTATCATTGATCAGCGTGTAAAACTGCACCTGTATACCAAATTTCATCAAGAAAGGTCTAAATTTAGAAAATAACGGATCTTAACGGTTTTTAACGCTCAATTTTATGTTTCCGTTCGTGTAAGTTGTATATCATTGTTCAGCGTGTAAAACTGCATCTGTATACCGAATTTCATCAGGAACGCTCTAAATTTATATAATAACGGTTTTTAACGGTCAATTTTTTAAGTTTCCGTTCGTGTAAGTTGTATATCATTGTTCAGCGTGTAAAACTGCATCTGTATACCGAATTTCATCAAGAACGGTCTAAATTTATATAATAACGGTTTTTAACGGTCAATTTTAAGTTTCGGTTCGTGTAAGTTGTATATCATTGTTCAGCATTTAAAACTACACCTGTATACCAAATTTCATCAAGAAAGGTCTAAATTTAGAAAATAACGCTTTTTAACGGTGATAAATAACGGTCATAAAAACTATCGAATGACCCAATGTTATTCACAGTATGTCCTAGACTCATGCCAAGTTTGGTGGCGATCCGAGGACTCCCTTTGCCGTCAACATCAGAAAAGATTGTATTTTTGATCGTTTTAGGGGGATACGTGTTGTTAACGGTTTTTAACGGTCATAAATAGCTGTCGTAGAAACTGTCCAATGACCCTATGTTACTCGGGAGATGTCCCTCTAGGTTCGATGTACCTGTGCAATGTCACAATGGCCATTTGATGAAAAGCAGAGGAAAAAAGATGTCTTTGAAACCGTTATAAACAGTTTTTTTAACGGTTTTTAACGGTTTTATTTCTTTAAAGATTAGCCCAAAACTATCCTCGGTCACAACAAACATACCTGCTAAATTTCAAGAAGATCGGGTTTTAAACAGTTTCTTTTATAGGGTTTGGTGTTTTTAACGGTTTTTAACTGTTATAAATAAGGTTTTTAACTGCCAAATAACGGTTCTAATTTTAGAGAAGTAGTCCTGTACCTGTGCATTGTAACAACGGCTATTTGAAGAAAAGCAGAGGAAAAGATGTCTTTGAAACCGTTATAACAGTTTTTTAACGGTTTTTAACGGTTTTATTTTTTAGAGATTAGCCCCAAACCATCCTCGGGTCACAAACAGACGTACCTGCCAAATTTCATGACAATCGGTTGAGCCGTTTTTGAGTCTATAGCGTACACACACACACACACACACAGACAGAATTTGCCATTTATATATTAGATAAGTCAGAACAGAAAGAAAGAAATTAACCATGAAGTGTAGATAGAAACATCGGTAGATGAATAAAAAAAATCATGAAAAAATGTAGATAGGTAGATATATATATTTTTAATTCATTATTTGTTTATTTATTAAGGCGTTTATTAGGTATCAATTTATGTACGTATTCAATTTGTGACTTTTCAGAGAGAGAGAGAGAGAAAGAGAGAGAGAGAGAGAGAGAGAGAGAGAAAGAGAGAGAGAACGAATATGAATGCGAATAGTTTTATGTGGTTTAGGCTATTAAGGCCCTTCACAAAACGGACTATGGAGGAATGGGATGGGGGAACAGGGTAGGGTGAGGGCAGGGAGAAATGGAGTGAGGACGGAAGTACATACACGAAAATCATGTGGAAACAACGTTGTACAATTGGCCTTTACAAACCTTCATCATGACATGGATCCACATCGTGGTAGTAAATACATTTGTAACTAATCCTTGGACTGTCAATCACACATAGTAATAGTCCACTTCACAACTTTACAACAAAACAAGTCACGATGGGTCATAGTGAGGATTTTCCTTTCACAACATCTTTGCTCCAGGTAGAGTGATGTGTTTAACTTCGCCACAAACACGGAGGAGATTGACCAAGTTCTTCCCTCTTTCCTCAATAGTTGCCATTATTTGTGTGTGAATGTTTTGTTGACAAGACTCTGTGTGCTGCTGCACATTAGCTTCTTTAGTGAGCTAGGCACTATCTGTGCCTCATGTGCTTGATCTAACATTAGTTTTGTGCTCTGTGTCGGGTAAATGCATCGATTTTGAATCACGTTCGGTTGTATTATTTTCCTCGTCATAGCCTTCAGTATTTTTTACTCTAACAGTCATATGGAAATCTGTTTCTGCTACGCGCTTTTTCTCAGAGTCATCACACACTGTCACTAACTGTATATATGGACGCCACACAGTTTCATGTAAATTTGCTGTTGATTGTTTTGAGTATCATACAAAGACTGGGGAAGAGAGGAAGGCAAATGATGATTATTGTCAGCTACATGGTTATCAGTATAAACAGTTTTTGTTCACTGTCAGAATCAGCAGCATAGAACAAACTGGGCAGAGTTGGCAAAAATAAAACCAGATGGAGATGAAAGGGCTGCCTTGCCTACCCTGGCTTCCTCTGTGTTTCACAGTGTTATCCCTGTTTACCTGGAAGAAGGGCACTTTCTGCGATACACAGCATGGATGCTGTGGTAGTAACGTGACAGGGAATAATCGGTTATAGTATCGAACCTCAGGACAACCACAATGTGGTTTCCTTTGCTTTCAATTTTGAACGGGGATAGCGTCATGTTCTGCAGTGCTGAGTTCAACATACTTTCTAAAGTTGACGGGAGATTCATAGCAGGCATACCAACAGACTTGTGTAGGAAACACCTGAATATTTGAATGAGCTGCTGGTTGGGGAGGACAAAAGTAAACTTCAAAAGGCATAAACATCTCAAAATAGAATAGGTGTCTGTTAGCAGTGGGGTAAGACATCCGTCTGAAAAAGGCACGCCTTCAGACGCCCACCCATCCAAAAGCTGCAGGTTCGAATCCAGCAGAACAAAGAAAAAATGTGAAGAATGAAAAAAAAAATGTGAAGAATAGTTAATTAGTTAGTTATCAGTCATTAGTTAGGTAGTAAGTAAGGTAGTTACTCAGTTAGTTAATTAGTTAATCAGTTAGCTAGCTATTTAAGTAGTTACTTAGTTAGTTAATTAGTTTGTTAGTGAGAATTTTTTTTTCTTTTTGGGGGTGCTTCAACCAGACTACAAGTAGTAAAGAGCCTCTTTCTGTCTCTAAGTTTGCAATTGTCTTTAAAAAAAAAAAAGGAGAAAAAATTGTATATGTCCATAAACATAAAAGAAAATAAAACGAGTAAAAGAGAAAGGAACAGAGTACAAAAAGGAAACAAAAAACAAAGAAGAGATGGAATATAGGAAGATAAAGAAAGAAATAAGAACGACATGTAAGACAGAGAGGACTGATGTACCATGAATATTATTATGAGAAGATGGTTATAAATTGAGAATGAGAGAACTAACTTACTAACTAATTAAGTAATCAACTAATTATTTTTTTCAGTTACCCACCACGCAGACTTTGGGGTTTGTTTGCCAATTTGTTCATCTCTCTTGGTTTTGTGGTTCTTTTCCTTCCTACCTTCCTTCTGTCCTTCCTTTCTTTCTTCTTTCTTTTTTTTCATCATTTGGTTTATTTGGTATCTAAAAAATTAGTTCTTTATTGAATTACTCATTTACTTAATTATATATATATATATTATATATAATACATAAATGGCAAATTCTGTGTGTGTGTGTGTGTGTGTGTGTGTGTGGTGTGTGTGTGTGTGTGTGTGTGTGTGTTGTGTGTACGCTATAGACTCAAAAACGGCTCAACCGATTGTCATGAAATTGGCAGGTACGTCCGTTGTGACTCGAGGATGGTTTGTGGGCTAATCTAAAAAAAAATAAACCGTTTTAAAAACCGTTAAAAAGCTGTTATAACGGTTTCAAAGTCATTTTTTCCTCTGCTTTTGTTCAACTAGCCGTTGTTACATTGCACAGGTACAGGACTACTTCTCTAAAATTAGAACCGTTATTTGGCAGTTAAAAAACAGAGAAAGTTAATATGGTCTGTTCTTGATCAGCAATCTTATTTTGCCCGCAAACCCACTTTTCACATAATCAAAATTTCTCAACCAAAAAAAAATAGCTAAAATCTACAAAATTAAACAAATCTAATTGCGTGAAAAGGGGGGTTTGCGGGCAAAATAATTTTCATGCTCTAGAACCGCACATATTAACTTTCTCTCTGATTAACTAACAGGCACTGTGTTTGGTGGACAACTTGCAACTCTTCGCGAACAAACGATCTTTTAGGGGCAGGCTTTTTGACGTAGTAGCACCGCTAGAAGAGGAGTTTCTCTTAAATAATACACAGGAGGGGTTGTTTTCATAATTCTTTCAACTTCATATACATCTACGCTCCTATAGGGCTGTGGCTCTAATTCTAACATCGCCCTCCGCCTCTCCAGGCGCATACAAGTATCTTACTTTTAGTCCAAAAGGTAAGAGTTTTTGATTACCTTGGATGTCTTCAGTAATGCTAATTTTTTTTAATTTGATCGCGTTCACTGGCTTAAAGGCCCGTTGCTTTAAATTCTTATTGTTCATGGCGCGTAAGACTGCTGGCAACCTTCTGACCCATTCTGTGTTGCGTGTTTTGTCCATAAGGTCTCTATGATATTGATAGGTAAAACAGACGCTCAGCTAGATTCTTATTAAAAGTTTTCTACTAGAGCCTGGGAGCGATGGTTGCCTGGGATCCCTCTCTTAACTGTAACCCGATGTCTTAATAAAACAGTTGGTTTACAGCTCCTTTAAACTCTTTCCCATCATCAACCTGGATCAACCTAGGATACTTTAATGGGCCTCGCATGTATATTTGTTGTAAAGCCACAGCCACAGCAGTTGAGCTTTTATCCGTTAAAGGCTCAGCGTCTTTATACCTTGAAGCCATGTCAACAACTGTAAGAGCATACTTAAACTTTTTTCTTCTAACTTTGTCATGCGGAAGGTACAACAAGTCCTTTCTGGTGGGTGTCATTAGGAACTGAGTTAACAAATCGAGGCCTTATTTTCTTTTTGGGGCAGGCAGATATATTTGCCAGATCGCTTGTTTTGAAAGCCAGTCTTTCGCTTCTGATTCTGACACCCTAGCAGCTTTACTCAGTTTATCAATAGCAGCCTTTCCTTTCCAATACCCTCCAGGAGAATAATATATTTTGTACTTCGTATTGTCCATAGAAGGGACTGTTTTTATTACATTTTTAACTATGTTTTTAGATTGAATATGCAAGAAGAAAGATTGCTCCCATAGCACCTTTTAATAAAGCCTATTTCTACCTTTTCTGACCTCAGATGGTTCATAACAGTCAGACAGTTCTGGCGGTGACGATGTTAGAAACTTCTTTCCTGTCGCTAAGTAATATTTCATTCATTGCGTCATCAACGTCTGTAAATGTGTGCTCTGCATGCCCCTGTTCTACTTAACTTTTTATTATAAAGTCTAAGTGAGCAATTCTCCTTTTCTCGTAAGCGTCTTTTGCCTTAGCTAAATCTTCCATTGCCTTGTTATGGCGTTCTCTCTCTTCATCAGACCGCAATTTACTAAACATATATTGCTGCCAGAGAAAGCCAATGCATTAACAATAGCCCCGCCCACCATCAGAACTATTCCAGACATCTTTTTTATTAAATGAATGAATATTTTTTAGAATGAATTTTTTTAGAATGAATCTTTTTTTTTATAAATCAATCTTTTTTAGAATCAATCTTTCTATGCATTGATGTTTTCTGGGATAATCCCCTGTGCAACAAGAATGTCTTTTGAGGAATCCCTGCCGTTATTACAGCTATAACCTTAACAACATCCTCAATGTCTAACCTTCCTAGATCAGCCGGCCTCATTTTAAACATGTTTTTTGCTAACATACTATATCCTATACTAAGACCACCAATTACAGCAGAATGGTAAATCGTATTAATAATCTTTTTTTCGCTCATGTTTTTTATTAACTAAAAAAATAATTAAAATAATCATAATATGATAGAACTGTCTATGTGCTTTTTAATCAGTTAATCTTTTGTTGCCAGAGCTAAAACTAAGGTTGTAACTGTTTCGGCGATCTTCTATCTTTCCATGTTGGGTGGTTTTTATTCTTAACAAACATTTTGCTAGGGTTGAATAAACTATAACACCGACAATGGGCACTGCATAATTAACCAGCTTTTAAAATCATGGTTTTATTATTTTTATTGTTTTTTAAAAAGAGTTTAAAAATGGATTGCGACGAGCTATTAAAGTGTGAGGAGGCAGCAGACCTCTGTCATAAAGAAAGATTATACTCTCTGGCTGCGTGCGGAAAAAACCAGGCAGTATTTAGGCGTTGAACTAAGTATCGAACAGATTCAGCAATTGTCTACATCAGACGTTGAGAAGTATTACCCAGGTACGAAGCACAGCTAGGATCAAAAATGGTTAGATCAGTGGGGCAGACATGATTAGTTTATATGCTAAGTTAATAGGCAAGATAGCGCCCATTGATTCAGAAGAAGATTTAAAATATGACTTAACACAAGATCCGGTTTTAACCAAGTCCCTAGAATCTCTTGCATGTGACATGTATTATAGATTTGGGACGTTGCTATGCCCATTCATCATGGGATTAATTACTTTCAATCATATTAATTTTAATCATATTAATTTTAATCAGACTAAAAAAAATGAGCGAGCAGGAGAAGACTCCACAGGAGCAGAATGCCCACAAGTGAATTCTCCACAAGTGAATTTACAGGCGAGTGCCCCACAAGTGAATCCACAACTGAGTGTCCCACAAGTGAGTGTCCCGCAGGTGAGTAGTGTTACTAAAGCTAAAAGTGCTGGGCGTGTTGAGGCCGGTCGTAAACTAGCTGAATGGAACAGACTGCAAAAAGCAAACCAAGCAGCAAACAAAAATTTTTTAGATAGTAATACAACATCAGCACCAGCACCGCCGCCACCAACAACAACACAATCAAACTATAAGATGTATTATTATGTACTGGGAGTATTGTTGTTGGTGGGGGGCTTTTAGCATACAAGTGCCTAAAGCCATACTTACAGTAAAGTCACAAACCCCCACAAAAACAGTAAAAGAACCAGCTTCTGCAAAAAAAGTACAACCTCCTGCTGTAGACCCATTTTTAATAAATTAGTTTTTTTTAATGTATTGTTAAGTTACTGGTTAAGTACAAGCTAAGTGCTGGTTAAGTACAAGCTAAGTACTGGTTAAGTACAAGCTAAGTACTGATTAAGTCAGTTATAACAAGTTAAGTGTAAGTAAAGCGCAAGTTAAGTGCAAGTTAAGTACAAGTTAAGTGCAAGTCATGTTAAGTACTAGTTAAGTTCTTAAGTAAAGTACTAGTTAAGTACTAGTTAAGATCTTAGTTAAGTACTAGTTAAGTACTAGTTAAGTTCTTAAGTAAAGTACTAGTTAAGTACTAGTTAAGTCGGTCAGTCGATTCTCCAGTGGTCTATAGCGTATGAAAACTCGGGGGTTAACGGAAGTTCGCTTGCTATTGGTAGAGTTAGCAACTTCTTATTAACAGCGGTTGTGTTTACTTGATGAAGAGTAGAGTGCAGATTAACATTTGTGTGATAAATACTTTGCGTTCAAAGGAGCCTGCTTGTAGTCGGTCGTAACTTTTTTTGTTGTTGACAACTTCTTTTCCTATGGCCCTTAGCTTTCTTCATTACAGAAGTCTGGGTAGCAATACTATACATCTTTGCCTGTAAGCCAAACATATTCTTGTATAATTGTCCCATTAAGTTCATCCTTCATCTTTCCAATCACTTTCTTGTTCTCGGTTGAATGTAGAGGCGATCTTTTGGATAGTCGCATGTGTCGTACACCCATCAGCTCTTTTAGCACTTCTATTTCATGTCTTTGTAAAAGTCTTCAGTTGGGATGTCCAGAATAAAACTATCAGTGTCTGTGTAAACGACATTTGATTCTGGGTTACAGCGGCTTAAAGTAGTCGTATTAGAAATTCTAGCATCAATAACTTTGACAGCTCTAGCACGGCAAATCCGATAAACACCGGCTTGTCCAACTTCACATTCTGTTTCTTCATCATATTACCAACCAGGTTGTCGCTAAACCGTCTAAAGTCTTGGTAGTTAGGTTAGAGGTCAGCTTAATTGCTTGTTTTTCTTTTGTAACTAATCGTTACATCTTTACGATTGTGTACGTTCTCCATGGTTTTGCCAAAACATGCTGTTGTTCATTAGTTTAAAAAAGTCTTTTCTGAAGCGTCGGTGGCCTTAGTTCTAAGATCGGTGTTCTTCATGATGTATGGTCTCATGAAAGGCTCTGGTCAAGGTATTTATTCTGTGAACGGCTCTTAGTTTTTAACCCGTGTCTTAAGTAAAATTGTAACAGTCGGTAATGACAAACATATTTAGTTTTGTGTCGAAGATTAGGCACGAGTTTGGGCGGTTCGGTGGGACCCATCTTTAATTCTTTCTGCGGCTAAGGGGAAATCATTATGGAGGTCATGTAATTCTTTAGGATAATCTAAGTCTACTTCTAAGATTATCCTATTGGATTATCGGTGTGTAATGCGTGACAATAATCCTACTACCCGATCAACCTCATGAGGCCCGTTTATCATTTTTAAAGTTTCTTAATGGCAGTGTCTGACTCATGGCCCACCCATACAGATTGTTGGCGTCTAAGTACTCAGGATAGTTGGATGGTTTGGTGGGGTCATAATCGTCTAAATACTTGTTGTTGGCTCTGCGGTAAGGATGACAGGCCATACTAATGCCTCCTCTCAGCCCATCCTCAATCATCTGGAGTGTATTCCAGATCAGATATTAAGTCAATCTCAACGTTTGTAGACTTCAAGAATGCATCCCAAGAAAGGCCCGGGGAAGAGATGTACTGTGACAAATCCAGACCGTAGTGTTTCATGCATGCGGATCTGTAATTCTGAAAGACGTCAGCTAATAAACACACGTCGGCCAATAAATATTGATCGGTGAATATCGCCCATCGTCTTGCAGTGTAATTCTGTCCAGGCTTTCTGTGGTATTCATAGTCGGCGTCAGATATGCCTCCGCCTCTAAGACGGCTGTAAAAGTCTTCCTTTGCTGGCAGCGCCGGCTCGTCAATCCTCTCCCACGAGTCCATTGTATTCATAAGGATAGACGCCTTTACGGACTAAAGATGGATCGAAATATTTTTTAGTTGATTGGATAGTCTTGCTAGAGATCCTGCTAATTTATCCAAACTCCCCATCAGATGCTGGGCAGAGTCATAGAAGGATAAACAGTCTACAGTAAGGTCATGTACTTTTCTGTATGACTGGGCAATACAGTAACCCTCTTACATTCAGAAGTCACTGCTTGCATGATAAAGTGAGAATCATAGCCACGCAAGTTATGAAAGAAGATTGGCAGTTTCCATTGTCTTGGGGTCAACCTTAAGTTGAAGATTGCAGCTTATTATGCGCTGCCCCTCTGAATTTGCCTAGTAATGTGATCATGGTCCCTTACAGCATCGCCTGATAATTCTCTGTTGCATATCCAGCAGTGGGTGGCTGATTCGTACGCCTTTGGTCATTCGAGGGTCATCTTAATGCCTGAAAGGTTCAGCTGATTGGAAAATTGATTGCGAAGGTGTGTTTTCATCTGCTCCAAAAATCGACCAGCTGCGTCGGGACCTCGGTAAATCTCCGGTTGTGTGTGTTGACCGTCTGAACTAACAACGACGAAAGCATAAGAACAAATCTGATGGTGGGTTTAATAAGGTTGTTTTTTGTTCTTGTTGAGGGCCGTAGTACTGTGGCAAGATCGCCTCAAGTCAGCATAGACTACGTATGGCCTCATCTTGCAGTTTGTGTACATTCTTAAAACTAACTTTAGACCCGGGCGGGGGCGTAAGAAGTACGGTTTTACAGTCTACAATACTTTTACAATGTTTCTTATGTTCAGCAGCTGCTCTATAGATGGAATTCTGACCAAACATCTTCTACAAAGCTCTTGTTTAGCTGTATTGTTTGTAGTATAGGCCATAAGTCTGCTAATTGATCTGATTAATACATAAGGGCTCTTGGAACCGTCTGTAAACAGAATCAAGTCGACATGATTCTCAAGTGATTCGCCTAAAGGGGGAGCTTTGGGAGAGATCCTTAGAGGGACTAGATTGTCTACTACAGACCATGTGTATACGCTCACGGTTATTGGTTTGTTTTGTTCTTCAAACTGAGATATACTTTCTATACTCATGGAAAGGTTATGTTATCAAAGTTAGGCTATCTTTATACTGCCAATAATTTAGAAACTCTGTTTGCATTATTTTAAACTGGGTGTAAGTGCGCCAAAACACACCACATGAAACATAAGTTATCTGAATTTATGTATGTTTAGGACTGCTCGTTTAAGAACTAACTCTCTCGGGAGAGGAATGTAAGAATTGCCGACTATAGGATAGACTTTATTGTCTTAATTTGATTTCAATGACTGTTCCTTTAGACCAGCCAGAGCCGCGCTGTTTCGCTTCTTCAATCGCATGGTTAAAACTGTGCAAGCATGTAATCAGCACAGTCAGAATTAAAGTCGCGATAACTCATTATTTCTATCTGTCTAGTTGAAACCCAGACTAGTATACTACTATCATCGAGGGTTATATATTCAATCTTAATGGCCAACATGACTTTCACTGGCGGGTCAATTTGAAAGAGACTCTGGGATTTTAGAAATAGCATGCGTCCGCTTTCGCGAATGTTTTATAGGGTTAATAATGCCCATGTCTAGTACTTGTTCATATTGCCCAACGGTTTGTCATCCATCGCTTTTGTGATCGTCATTTTTAAGATCAAATTAAAATAGGTAATACAAAAAAAATAAATACTAAATTTAGCTAATATTTACTATTTTGTAGGTAATACAAAAAAAATAAATACTTAAAATTTAGTTAAATTGAATAGCTACTCCTTCAGGGTTAGTAAAAATAGGACAATTCAACGCCATCAGGAGCCATATATTAACTAAATTGCAATACACTTTATAACTGGGTTGGGCAGAATTTGGCATTTTACTGATTAAGTCGGTTTCACTTTTACGAATATTTGTGTGCTCAAAAAGATCCGCAATTAATTCGCCAAACTTGTTCTTAACTCTTCTTCATTAACCCCCGCTCCATCATTAACTCTAAGGCGGCAGCATATATTTTTAGCTCTGTAACTACTTTGGTCGTCATTTTTAAAGATCAAATATATAAGTAATACAATAATCAAATCAGGCTCGTTTTTGGTTTGCAAGTTCTGCTTTGCAATGTTCTTTCTGATTGCCTCAGCGTTCTAACTGCTGTGAAGTAAAAGTCTTTCTCCATTTCTTTTGGAGGTCGATCTGTTGGCGTCTGTAATCATCACCGTCAGCCATGGTCGTTTAAATTTCTTCGTCTGTTACTTTTCCAATCCAGTAATGTATTGCTTATAATCAGCCTTAATGAATGAAGTTTGCTGTTGCTAGGGTACAAATGGCAGTGTGCTTTTGTAATTTGGGCGTTAGCTTCTTTAAAACAGCACTTACAACGTGGACCTGGCACTTAAACCCAAACCACGCTCCCAAAGCTATGGATATCGGTTGTCCCAACTCCAGTAGCTAAAGAGCGACACTAGACCCAGTGCTTAAGCCGGATACAACCGATGAGCCGGTTGATTATATAGAAAGGACATTTAAAGACTTTAGCTTATTTCTTTCTAGTAACCCTATACTTATGTAAGTCACTTTCTATTTTTCTTCAAGCTCAGTCATGTGCTTTAATCTAAACTGCTGGCCGTCCTCCATTTTAAAAACTGATTATTATTTTTTTTTAATCTTGTACATTTCTTCTTATTAACCCTTCTGGCAGCACCTCATCAACAGAGTAAAACGCAATAAAAATCAACATACTTAATGAAAATAAAATCAGTTACTGTTTGTTTGTCTTTGTCAACCATCACAGTACTTTGTCAGAAGTACAGAAGTGTTTATTTCATCCCGTTTTTAGTGAATAACCAATAACAAGCCTAAGAGGACCACCCAAGTTTTCAAGGCTTTATTTGCACGCCTCTGATTAACGTATGCTCTGGCAAACTTAGGTTCAGACTCCCTTGGAGTGATAAATAAGCGAAAAAGCATCGTCATTTTTCTAGGCAGTGATTCTAGTTTTGGGTTTAAACTCTTAGCCGACGGTGTCACCCCCACTTCAGCTAAGGATTCTTTCTCCGCAAGCAATATATACAGAGCCCTGCCTGGTTATTTCAATCTGCTTTTTTCTGTTGTGTTCCTGGGACTAGGCTAGCAAGAAGGCGTCTTCATTCAAGCTTTTCTAAAATTGTTATTTCTTATCAAAGTATACATGGGGGGCTTCGTTAGTTCAAACTTTAAATCCCAGTTAATGTCAGGAAGCAACGCCCAAGCATTCTCTGTTTATGAAGTTTGTATCATTGTTTGCCAAAATCGTTTTGCCTTAGATTTCTTATCTCTTCCTGGGTTAGGATATTGCTGCCGTTTTTTATCTTCAATTTCTATTCGTTTGTAAACCCATCGTCGGTGTACTCAAATCCATAACATTTCCTGTCACATCCTATCAGATCAAGTCAGTTGTGTCTGCTAGATCTTTTAGCTCTACTGCAGCATTTAGGAGCTAACTCTGCTTTTGATTCTGGCGCTCGAGACATTCTTTTTAATATAACAATTTATTATAAACTATTATAGTAAACAATCTATAATAAACAATCTGTAATAATAATATGTAATAAACAATCTATAATAAGAATCTTAATAAACAATTTCTTTAAAACAATTTGTTATATAAACAAACGTATTGAACTGGCGGGTCAGTCCGTAAGCATAGTTTAGCGTGCTTAGATTTTTCTAGCTGCTCTTTTTTTTTTTTTAGTTCATCCTTGTTCCTGATTGTATTAGTTTTCACTTTAAACACTCTTCAAAAAAAACATCCTGTCCTTAGTATAGAATAATACAACCGATTTTAACTGCGATCTAAGTCTTTTAAGACAGCATTGTATTTTTGAGTAAGAGCCAAACAGAAACTAATGCGTGTCTTCCGCTAAGGCTAGCTTTGACAGAGTCCTTTTTTAACAAATGTCTTGTTCGGCTGAAACAGTCATCAATAATAAACAGCGTTTCGGTTCCCTCAAATAGCCTATAGTAATGTTCTATACAGTCGCTTAGCTTGTCAGTAGGATCAACTAAGAATATATTCTCGTCTGTCAAACAAACTGCCTTCTTTGTAAGACTTGTTGTGCTTAATGGTTGTGCGAATATAACAATGTACTCGTAATGAAACCTGTAGATTGTTTGTAAACAAATCAAGCACCGATGACAGTTTTCCCACACCCAGTAATCCCACAAATAAGTGAACAGTGGGTCTTTAGGTAAAAAAGTTCAAACTATCCATCTGTTTTATAGGCTATTTCTTTCAGTCTATTTCTTCAATGTTAGCTGGGCGTCATAAAACCACAAAAACATGCATTTGTATCTGACCATTCTCCTCCTCTTCCTTATTAATCTGTATGAGTATGCCATCTGACCTACCCTTCTTCCACTCCCGTGCAGTCTGTTGTCATACGTGGATCTAAAATCCAGCCATAGTCCATATTTGTCTGTTAGATTAATCTTCAAGTCTTACATCGTGAAGGTGAAGTTTTTTACACACATGATCGGCTGTGGGGCTTGTCTGTCTGCCTCCAGCAAACAAATTTTCTTATTTCATCAATGTTGTTGGTCAGGTAAAAGTCGGCTGAATACAGCTGCAAAAGGCTTACCATCTACTGTGCAGACAATGCTCATTTTTGGGTTGTAAAACACCTCAGATTTTTCTCTGAAAGGAGCTGAGGGTTTAGTAAATAGCAAGAGAACCCCTTTAGAGACCTTAAAGAATTGCTTATAGCTATTTCCCAGACAGTGTCTGCTTTTTTTTAATCGCTAGACTGTGGTGTGTATAAACTCTTTCAAAGTAAAAACCACCCTACTTTTATACTGATTTAAGATTATTCTAGCTAGTTTCAGGGTTAAGTAACAACGTCCAAAATTAAGAGAGATGTTACTAACAGTGTATTTGGCTAAAGGATCGTCTGACATAGAAATAACAGACCCGCTGTCATGAATGTCAGTTCGTAAGTAGTTTGTCTCTTAGTGCGCCTTGGTAATATGGATGAGTGGTTTTTAACAGTTCAAAATCTAGAGGAATGCAAATCTGTTCTTAAAATGCTCGCGCTATTGCCTGGTCTCCCTCGTCTTCCTTTGCATCTGCAGCATTAAGCTGTGATTAAGGCCGTTTGGCTCTGGATTCCTTGAAAGATTTTGACTTTTCTTTCTGTTCTAGGCAGCCACAGATCAGAATAGAGATTAAAAATGTCTGTGCTCTCAGTGAGAAGACTTCTCTACCCTCCAGTTTAATTACCATATTTTTAATGATGGCCTGCCCAGGTTAGCAACGACAGTAGCATTAGGTATCCGTCGACTCAATATCTATTTTGAATGACAGCTGGCAGTGCCTGGCCATATATAACATCGTCAGGCCCGAGTAACTAAATCTTACTGTTAATATTTCATTAGGCTCAATTGTTGATGGATTATTTACAACCCGCACAGTCTGTCTTATGCCTTTTATGCCGTGGGGTTCCTTCGCTTTTCTGAACGGATCAACGGTCAGCAGCCGTTTGGGTTCATTTTTTATAAAACAAAAAATAATAAATATATAATTATGTTGGTGAGGGTGATTATGATGTGATTAGTCCTATTGAAGAAGATGAAGATGAAATAGAGCGGGTCGTTCATTGCAAGATGAACTTGAGGGAGCAGAGCACGTCCATTTACTCCCTAGACAACCTCAAGATGTAGGTTCTTCACTCCTTAGTGCTCATCAGAACTTTTAGGAGTGGGCCTCTTCACTCCTAGACAGCGTTCACGAACTATTGCAACGACGAATTGAATCATTCTATAAAAATATAGAACAGGAGCTGCCAGAAATACTTGATCTTAACGATTTTGAAGAAGATGGGGCCCATTTGTATATTAGGATAGTGAAGGAGGCCCGCGTAAGAGTTACTACAAAGCCAAACGCGACCAAGTTTTTAAGTCTAAGTACAATTAGACGAGACCACCTCCTGCTGCTGCATGCAGAACGATTAAACATTACAAATTTAAGGTCTGATGCTGTTAGACTTTTACAGAAAATGGGGCGGGGCGTTGCCAACACGATCTGAAATAGAAATCGCCACTATTCCAGAGGTAGGTCAAAAAAACGATAAAGTAATAACAGAATTTGAGGCGAGTTTTATTGATGAGACGAGTTTTATTGAGGGGCCAATTGGCGGTTCGCTAGGCAAAGAGAAGGTGAGCTGAGTCTTGAAGAAGAAACAGCTTTAAAAACAATTGTGATCCTCCATTGTCTATCGAGTGAGCTCAGGATATTAGAACTGCTCTGCGTGAACTCTTGAATATTAAGTCTGCTTTAGCAACTACGAACGAAGAACTAAAAAACAACTTGGCAAAATTAATGAGCTAAAGAGAGAGATAGATGAAGAAAAAAATAAGCTGGCTGATGCAGATGATAACAATTATAGGACGAGAAGAAAAGGCTAGAATACAGGCGAAAAATACAGGATTTAATGAAAGAAAAAGCAAACGTGTTAGCGGCGTTGTATATTATCAGAGAAAAAATAGCAACCCAAATAAGCAGAATCAGAGAAACTATAAACAAAATGTTTATGAAAATACTACGCTAGCAGAAAGAATAGGACTCTGTTCAGAGAGCAGGGGATTACAATAGTTAGTATATTAACGGCCGTTGGGTTTGCTATCTCTACACTGGTTTATGCATTAACGGCAGTGCGCAACAGGGTCAGTAGCGCCTCAATGCCTCAGCCTGGTAAAAGTTGGATTAGAAAACAATTGCACCATCTGGCAAACTTATTAAAGAAGTTAGCTGCCAAAGCGCTTGGTGCACTGCCTGGCATAATAGGCGGTGTTGTTAGTTGGGTTTTGTCTACAATAGGCAAAGTGGTTGGTTATATGGCTAACCATCTGTGGACTTTGGGGTGCTGGCCGCTGGTTTATTTTTAGTAAATAAAGTATGACCAGTCCAGTAAAAGTTAAAAACATCAACAAGGGCCGTCTTTTCGTAGTGTGTCTGTCGGGGGTGAGGCACATCGAAGGGTGGGGGGTCGCTTTATGGGCTGCTTATAACTGGCGGTGGGGGTCGCTTTCTACAGGTTCTGGGCTAGATACTTTTTTTAAAAATGGCTGGGCGGGCCTTGTGTTTAAGCCTTGATTGTGTCCTAAGTTTTGATCGTCTCCGGCTATGAGGATTTATTATTATAATTCTGTATCATGCCAATCTGCAGTCTGAGGTCAGAAGGCAGCATGTATATCCATGACCCACAACAAAGTCAACCTTTGACTAGCATGTGAAAGATACGTTTTGGTACCTTTGTATGCTGGAAGGCAAATCAACAGCGAGTTAATAGCATCTTCTAAATTGGCTAGAAATTGTTTCTGGCGTCCAAAACCTGTTGATTGATCCACTATGCTAGACTTGGTCTGTGCTTGCGTCCTAATAGCACCAAACGTACGTTCGTATGGAGTCATTAAGTCTTTGCACTCTGGCATTGTTAGGCCTTTACTTTCTATCCAAGATAAATGTTGCCAAGCATTGGGGTGTGTTTTTGTTCTATTGATCCCAATCTAACTTGGGAGTTTGACTTAAAAGTGGTGTGGCCGGGCCAGTAGTCAAAATTATATTCTCTACGCTGGCCCCACAAATACAATGTGCCCAGCCCGTGATTGCGGTCTAACTTTTGTCTAAAGTTATTTGAAGGGTTAATGTTAAATTCGTTGCAGATTCTTTCATATGCATTATTGTCCATTGGGCTGAGAAATGGATTAAACGCGTTGTCATTGGGGAGGCGTACTTGTAGTTCAGTTAGTTGCGGCCTATACTGATAATAACATAAAAGTTATATACTGACCTTACTAAGAGGTTGGGGTGGTTTAAATGGTTTGTATATGAAACACCGCAGCCAGTGGTTGAGCAGTAAACTGCAAAATTTAACTGATTCTGGTAAAAAGCCATGGGATGAGTTGACCATGCTGATGGCACTCTATCACTCTTTATTGGAGGATTTAAATATCTAGTTAGGGGGTTTACAAGCCTGACTAGGAAAGCCATATGATTCATCCATGCGATGGTTAGGCTACTAAAGTCAAAGATTTGGGCTCATAAACCCCCCCTACGTCGTAAGTGGCACTTTCATTATATTTAAAAGGTTCCATTTTAAATAGATTTTTAAAATAAGGATTTAAAAAGGATGCACATTATATAACTAACAAAACACGCGTGTGTCTTAAAGTATCCAATTGCAATAGGCGCGGTGATAGTAGGGTTGCTCTTAGAGAAATTGGTTTTAAAGTTAAGTGGTTTAATATATCTGAAGAAGCTCAGAATAACTGGATTAATGTTAGTAACGAGGGGGGCAATCAAATAATCATGAAAAAATACCAGATAGGTTATTACAACTTTTGTTCTTTAAAAGAAGTACTTAACGAATTTGGCATATTGCTAAAATTAACGAAGCAAACCTCAAAATTACTATGCATTTTCCACAGTAAGAAAGAAGAGAATACACTTTTCTAAAGGCCTTGCTAGAATCTTGGACTTCCACGTACTAGCAGAGCTTATAAATTTAGCACAAGAGAAGACATCTATCAATTTGAAAGTAATGAACCATCTGATTTTCTCGTGAAACCCAATGTTGTATGTCCATTACAAGAGTTAAAAACAGATACTAATTTATTTGATGGCCATCCATCTACAGTTCTAAGAGTACTACCATCATTAAGGCGGGGTTTTGCGATTATCAGTTAAGTACATTTGGTGAAAAACAGTCGGTTTAAGAATTAGTTGCAGGGTCTATAAATTCAGTGTGTGTAAAAAATAACTAACCAAGATGGAAAACCAGTTGTTTGTTCTGATTTATTAGTAGTGCTTGAGGTAGAAGAGCGTATAGAAAAATAGTAAGGGCTCAATCCCGCGGGCGTTAAATCAGAGACAAAGTTAATATGTGCGGTTCTAGAGCAGGAAAATTATTTTGCCGCAAACCCACTTTTCACGCAATTAGATTTGTTTAATTTTGTAGATTTTGAGCTATTTTTTTGGTTGAGAAAATTTGATTATGTGAAAGTGGGGTTTGCGGGCAAAATAAGATTGCTGATCAAGAACAGACATATTAACTTTCTCTAAAACTTATTTATAACAGTTAAAAAACCGTTAAAAAACACCAAACACCTATAAAAAGAAACTGTTTTAAAAACACGATCTTCTTGGAAATTTAGCAGGTACATCTGTTGTGACCGCGGGAATGGTTTGGGGCTAATCTCTAAAAAAAATAAAACCGTTAAAAACCGTTAAAAAAACTGTTATAAACGGTTTCAAAGACATCTTTTTCCTATGCTTTTCATCAAATGGCCATTGTGACATTGCACAGGTACGGGGCTACTTCTCGAAAATTAGAACCGTTATTGGGCAGTTAAGAAACGTTATTTATAACAGTTAAAAACGTTAAAAAACACCAAACCCTATGAAACTGTTTAAAACCCGATCTTCTGAGGTTGGCGGCCATGAGAGGTTATAGGATCGCCACCAAACTTGACATAAGCCTACAGGAACATCCAGCGGGTATATAGGGTCATTAGAGTGTCATTATGACCATAAATTTGACCGTTTAAAAACCGTTATTTTCAAATTTAGGCTGTGTCTTGATGAAATTCAGTATACATGTGCAGTTTTAAATGCCGAAAAATGATATGGAACTTTTACGAACCGAAATTTACAATTGACCGTTTTAAAAAACCGTTATTTTATAAATTTAGAGTATTCTGGAAGAAATTCGATATACATGTGCAGCTTTGAACGCTAAACAATGATATACAGTTTTCAAGATCCGAACTTAACATTGACCGTTAAAAACCGTTATTTTCTGAATTTCTAAATTTTCACCCTTCTTGTAAACATTCCGTATGCACGTACAGTTTTAAGCACTGAACAATGTTATGCAAAATTTTACGAACCAAAACTTAACACTGACCGTTAAAAAACCGTTATTTTCTAAATTTACACCGCTATTGATAAAATTCGGTATGCGTACTGTCCAGTAACGGTAAGTCATTTTGCAACATGGATGGTTTAGCAGGTACGTCTGTTGTGACCCGAGGATGGTTTGGGGTAATCTCTAAAAAAATAAAACCATTAAAAACCGTTAAAAAAAACTGTTATAACGGTTTCAAAGACATCTTTTTCCTCTGCTTTTCATCAAATGGCCGTTGTGACATTGCACAGGTACAGGGCTACTTCTCGAAAATTTGAACCGTTATTTGGCAGTTAAGAAACATTATTTATAACAGTTTAAAAACCGTTTAAAACACCAAACCCTATAAAAACTGTTTTAAAACCCGATCTTCTGAGGTTGGAGGCCACGACAGTCAATCGGATCGCCACCAAACTTGACATAAGCCTACAGGAACATTCCCGCGGGTAACATAGGGTATTAGATGGTCATTATGACCATTAAATTTGACCGTTTAAAAACGTTATTTTCAAAATTTAGGCTGTTCTTGATGAAATTCCGTTATACATGTGCAGTTTTATATGCCGAAAAATGATATTACAACTTTTACGAACCGAAATTTAAAACTGACCGTTTAAAAACCGTTATTTTATAAATTTAGAGTATTCTGAAGAATTCGATATACATGTGCAGCTTTGAACGCTAAACAATGATATACAATTTTCAAGATCCGAAAACTTAACATTGACCGTTAAAACCGTTATTTTCTGAATTTCTAATTTTCACCGTTCTTGATAACATTCCGTATGCACGTACAGTTTTAAGCGCTGAACAATGTATTTTACGAACCAAAACTTAACATTGACCGTTTTAAAAAACCGTTATTTTCTAAATTTACACCGCTATTGATAACATTCGGTATGCGTATGTCCAGTAACGGTAAGTAATTTTGCAACATGGATGGGACAGTGTAGGGGGATGAAAAGGGAGCAATGAGAGGGGCCAGAAAAATGATTGTACAGTGCAAAGCCTGATAACACTATTTTTACATTAGACACAGTACCCGTTGAAATAAACTACTTCTGCACAAAGTCTGTTCCTACAAATTAAGGGCAATCAGTAGAATGGAAATGGGAACAGTGAGTGCAGGCGGAAAATCGAGCGAGAAAAGCATCTCGACGTGCTAGGGGAAAGGGGCCAGAGGCGGGCGGAAAAAAATAGAATGTATAAGAGAGAGAGGAGACAGACAGACAGAGACAGAGACAGAATGTGTATCTGTGTCGGGGGTGGGGGGGTGGGAAGATGTTGGGGGGGGGGGGGGGGGGGTTGATTGTAAATCAAAACAATTAATACATGTTTGCCATCACGTGAGTATCGCAAAGAATGTTCATATCCCGGGCAACGCCGGGTGCCCCATAAATATATAATATATATTTTTTTTAATTCATTATTTGTTTTTTATTAAGGCGTTTATTAGGTATCAATTTATGTAGTATTCATTTGTGACTTTTCAGAGAGAGGAGAGAGAGAGAGAGAGAGAAGAGAGAGAGAGAGGGGGAGGGAGAAGAATTGAATGCGAATAGTTTTATGTGGTTTAGGCTATTAAGGCCCTTCACAAAACGGCTATGGAGGAAGGGATGGGGAAACGGGTTAGGGGTGAGGGCAGGGAGAAATGGGTGGGGGACGGAGTAATACAGAAAAATTGGGGAAAAACAACTTTGTACAATTGGC
>JAMYXO010002335.1:0-24308 GCA_033310375.1 Conus canariensis | reverse complement strand
GAGGAAAGGGGGAGAGGGAAAACACAACAGAAAGACAACGGGGAAGCAAGGGGATCCCTGTGGTGGTGTGAATGCGGGGTTTTTATATTACATCCCTCCTGCCAGTTACGGTCTATGGGTTTTCCGGGTTTTTTGGGGTGAGATTCGAAATGAGCCTTTTCTTTCCACCGCCCAAAACAGTGCCAACAGAAATTGGGAGGTGGGGATGTTGTTTAGCCCAGCCGACCGCAAAGGGCCATATCGGGGTTGTCACCCGTTGAAAATAACTGAAAGTCAAGGGGGAAGCTCATATCCTCACTAGTTTGTAAAGAGCTGTTGGTCTTTTTCACCCTTTTTTAACAGCTCATCATTACAACCATCCCCACAGATTAGGATCTATTCTGCACAGTTAAAGCAAAATCGTAAAAACAAGAGCCTTCGTCAACAAGTATTTATTCATTTTTTCAGTTAGCAGCATCGTCAATAATCAAAAAAGAGGAACGATAAGTGATTTTTTGTTATTTCAAAAAAAAAAGCACCATCCCCCCAGTCATTGTGAGCAAAGTCGGACCCAAATTTTTGTACCCTTAAGCATCATAACACTCAGTCATTTGTCAAAAGGCATGTTTGTTCTTCTTAGGATTTTAAAACGTATGAATGTTTTGTGTGCCATCGTGTACCGGTGGAAAAAGGGGGACAGGTATAAAACATCGGCATCTTAGTGAGAAAAATGGGAATAAAAGAGATAAATGAAAAGAGGTGAGATTTTTTGATGGACGGGGAAACGACTGAATGGCGCCGTGGCTGCTCTTTGGGGCCCGGGTTACCTGGGTAGGCAAAACCCGTTGAGTGAGTGGGGGTTGTGTGTTTTTTGTAAAGCGCCCCTTTGAGTTGGGCTGGGACCCAGGATAGGGATAAATTATATTTTAAAATAAAATTTAATATAATTTTTAATATAATATAAAAAAATTTAAAAAATTTTTTAAAATAAATTTTAAAAAAATATTAAAATATATAAAATATTATATTTTTATATTAATTATTATAATATAAAATAAATAATATAAATTTAATAAAAATAATATAATATTAATATAATATTTTTTTAATATAAATATAATAAATATAATATAAAAATATAATATAATAAATTAATATATTTATAATATAAATTTTTAAAAAAATAATTTTTAAAAAATTTTAATTTTTAAAAAGCAGTTATTGTCAAGAGTAGGGTTAGTGTATTATCATGAAAAAATTTTATAATCATTACCCCTATCTGCCGTTTGAAAAATGGTCTGTCCTTACACAATTTAAAAAAACAGCCCTTGCGCCAAAAAATTTGGTTTTTTGATTTTTCATTATTTTCCCTACCATCACACAAACGATGCAGTTTTTAAAGTTCGTGACTATTTCATAAGAGAAAGCATTACCAACACAGTCATTTTTCAACAGATGTAGGTCTACCTGTTAGACTATCATTTCCCTATCTTCATGAGCAGTCATTGTTCACAGACAACGGGGGCCATTTTTTTTTCTTTTTTTAAAACTCATCAATGACGTTTATTTTAAAATTAGATATGGATGTGTTTTTTAAAAAACCGTTGAAAATCGCATACAGTCATTTTTCCAGATATAAAATCTTTTCCTCAATTGAAATTCATCAAAAACTGTCATTGTCAACATTTTTTTGCCATTGAACAGAAAACAGCCTATCATTAATTAAATTTTAAGGTGCCGATGCATTAAGTGATCATAAAAAGGAACAGGAGCATGACACAAAAACAAACAAAAAACAAAAAAAAAAAAAAACTCATGGGAAGTGGTTTTTTGCGTCGCGGACTCCCGGGGGGGAGGGGTGGGGGGGGATTCATTCCTGTCGGAATTTATTTTTTTTTTGAGAGGGTTTTCCCTTCCCCCCTTTGGGGTCCTACCCGAGTTTTTTGTTTTTTTATGGGGTTTAGTTGCAAAAAAATTGAACCACAAAGGGGCGAGTTTATCCATCAGTGGATGGGATTCTGAGACTGTAGGTGAATTTCCCGAGCAACATGCATTTGTCTGTTTTTTCGGGCCCGGTTTACGCCGGAAAAAATTCTGAAAGGGAAGCGTCGAGGACGGGCTGTCAGCAGTCTCACAGACCCCGATGGAAAAATTTCCTTTTGCATGATCTTCTCATCCCCCATCTTCATCGATCGCATACTAAAATGTTTTAGGATTTAAGGGTTGAGATAACTAAAATAAAATATTGATATCCCGTTCAAATCAATGGGAAAAGTTCTACCAGAAAAAAAACACTAGGATAGCGCTGGACTGGAAAAACAAAAAAACAGAAACATGGAAAAAACAGAAAAAAAAACATGGAAAAACAAAAATGAAAAAAAAAAACCCAGAACTACTGAAGGTGGAAAAAGCAACGTGAAAATCGATGTCTGTCTGTCTTCTTTTTCTGTTCTGTCTTTCTGTCTTTTTCTGTCTCTGTCGGGGCTGTCTGTCTGTCGTCTCTCCCCCTCTCTCTCTCTTTGTGCCTCCTTTTCTTCTTTTGGGTCTTCTGCCCTGTCTCTTCCCCCTCCTTTTTCCCCCTCCCTCTCTCTCTCTCTCTCCCCTCCTCTCTCCCCCCTTTCTCTTTCCCCCCCCCCCTTCTTTTTCCCCCCCCCCTCCCCCTCTCTTTCCCCCCCCCGGGGCCCCCCCGGTTTTCCCCATCCTTTTCTTTCCCCCCCCCCCTCCCCCCCCCCCCCCTTCCGGGTTCTTCCCGGGCCCCTTTCCCGTCCCCGTACCCCTCTTTTTCCCCCCCCCTCCCCCTTTTTTCCCTACCTCCCCATCCCCTGTTTAAAAACCCCCGTGATTTTGACCCCCGGTTCCAAATCTTTGAAAAAAAAAAAGTTTGAATTGGGGAAACGGACTTTGGGCGTAATCTTCAGTCTAACCCCACGAGCAGAGCCATTTCGGCTGACAGAAAGCACGGGTTTTTTAACCCAATATAGTTTTTTGGGGGTTTTTTTTTTTTTTTTTTTACTCTTTTGGAACCCCAAACTCGTTTTCGTTTCGCCATTATATCGCCTGAAAAATGCTACAAATGCGAATTCGTAGAAATGTACACCGACACACACGCTACAGAAAACAACGGACCGGGAACACACTTTATGTATTAGATGTATGTATACCCCCCATCAAAAGAATGCAATTTGGTGTTGATTTTATTTCATGTATAAAAAATGGGCCGCCACCGCTGTGTTTCTGCTGCTGCTGCTGCCGCTACTGCTGCTGTTCCTGCAAGCTTGCCTTGACGTATTTAAAAAGGGGGGGCAAGCATGATGCGTGTAGCACGTGCACTAGACAAAATGGATGGGGGGGGGGGGGGGGGGGGGGGAAAGGGAGACTTTTCAGGAGGTGTGGGGGGGAGAGGGATGGGACGAAAGGGAAAAAAAGATGTGTTGTGTGTTTGTGTGTGTGTGTTGTGGTGTGTTGTGTTGTGTGTGTTGTGTGGTGTGTGTGTTTGTGTGGGTTTTTGGGGGTTGCCGGGGGGTGCGTTGTGTGGTGTGTGTTTGAGGGGTGGGTTTTTGTTTTGTGTGTTTTGTGTGTTTTTTTTTGTGTGGGTGGGGTGTGGGTTGTGGGGGTGTGTGTGTGGGGTGTGGGTTTTTTTGTGTGTGGTTTTTTTTGTTTTTGTGTGTGGTGGTGGGGGGGGAGAGAGGGGGCGTGTGTGTTGTTGTGGGGGGAAAGAGAAGTGTGCGCGGTTGGTGGTGTGAAAAAAGAGAGAGAGAGAGAGAGAGGGGGGGAGAGAGGAGAGAGAGGGGAGAGGGGGAAAGAGAGAGAGGAAAAGAAAAGACAGAGAGACAGGAGAGTGTGTGTTGTTTTGTTTGTGTGGGGGGTTTTGTGGAGAGAGAGAGAGAGGCAGAAAAGACAGACAGACAGACAGAGAGACGACGAAGGGGAGAAGAAAAGGCAGAGGGAGAGAGGAGGGGAGGAGAGAGAGGGAGAGAGAGAGAGGAGGGGGGTTGTAGGGTCATTCATTCATTCATTCTTTTATTCATTCATTTTTCTTTCATTCATTTTTCTTTCATACATTCGTTCTTCTATCGCTCTTTCGTTCTTTTTCCATCTTTCATTTTTTTCTTCATGTATTCTGCTTCCCATTCTATTCTTTTATTTGTTCTTTCATCAAACATGATCTAATTTAAGCATATTTGTGAAGCAGATTTTTTTTCACAAGTTTTTTTTTTTAAAAACTAACTACTTTTGCCCCCAAAACCCCTAAACAAAACAAAACAAAAACGAATCAGCAAACACACACACCACACACACACACCACACACACCACACACCCCCACACACACACACACGCACCACGCACACACGCACGCACGCACGCAGCTAACACGATACACACCACCACCACACACACACACACACACCACCCCACCCCACACACACACCACACACACACTTCTGCAGAAAACTAAATTGACCTATTAAAAATTCAGAAGCTTTCCCAAACCCCCCACCCACACCTTCTTTCCCAGCCCTAAAAAAAAAAGGGAACAAGTTTTGTGTGTGTGTGTGTGTGTGTGGTGTGTGTGTGTGTGTGTGGGTGTTTTGGTGTGGTGTGTGTGTGTGTGTGTGTGTGTGGGGGTTTTTCGTGTTTTTTGTGTCACACACAAACTTTTTTCTCGCTTTCTCTCTCTGTTGTCTGTCTGTCAACACACAACACCACACACACAAAAACACACACACCCACGCACGCACGCACGCACGAAAGCCGCACGCACACAACACACAAACCCACCACCACACAAAACCCAAAAAAACACAACCCCAAACAAAAAAACAAGTAAAACCCCAAACACACAAAAAAAAAAAAAACCAAAACCAAACACACAACAACACACACACACTCCCCCACACACACCCCCACACCACCCCCACACACACACACACACACACACACACACACCCCAAAACCCCAAAAACCAAACGTAAATTTTTTTCACAGTAAAACCAACCAAAAACCCAAAAAAACAAAAAAAAAACAAACAAAAAAAAAAAAAGAGGGAAAAAGAAATTCCAAGGGGAAAAAACGATTTGTAAGGGGGTAAAAAAATTTGGGGGAAATTTGATTAAAACCTTTCATAAAAGGGGGGGAAAGGGGGGGGGGGGGTTTCAGGGGGGAAAAGGGGGGTCTCTCCCCTTTCTCTTCTTTTTTTCCCTTTTCCTTTTTGTCCCCCCTTACCCTTGTTGTTAAAACACAAAAACACAAAAACGGTTTTCGGATAAATGTTTCGTTGGAGTGAAGATTTTTTTCTTTATAGAAAGTGGGGGTTTTCTGTAAATGGGGGTTTGTGTGAGCTTTTTTTTGTTTGAATGAAAAAGGGAGAGAGAGAGAGAGGAGAAGAGGAGCGGGAGAGAGAGAGAGATGAGAGAGGAGAGAGGGGGAGAGGAGAGAGAGAAGGGTCACTAAGAGAAAGACAAGCATAAAAGTTCAAAGTGAAGGGTGAAAAACGGATATGCGGGGAGAGGTTGCATTGAGACGAACGGGAAGCAGGGGTGGGGGGAGGTCGGATGGGGAGGGGATGGGGGGGGGGGGGGGGATCATGGGGGGAGGGGGACAGGTAAGAAGCAAACTCTTTTCTCTCTTCTCTCTCTTCTCTCTCTCCTCTCTCTCTCTCTTTGTCCACACACACTCTATTCTGTCTGTCTGCTCTCACACACACACTTCTCTCTCTTTCTTTCTCTCTGTCTGTCTGTCGTCTGTCCACTCTTTCTCTTGTCTCTGTCTGTCTGTCTCTGTCTCTGTCTCCTTTCGTTTTGTCTGTCTGTCTGTCGGTCGGTCTGCTGTCTGTCTGTCTGTCTGTTTTGTCTCTCTCTCTCTCTCTCTCTCTCTCTTTTCTCTCTCTCTTTTCTCTCCGGGGAATGGGTATCCCGGAAGACATAAAACATGAATACAGGATCCATTCCCGTGAAAAAGAACTTTTAAAACCATCAGCAGCATACAGAATTGTGCTATCTTGACTTGCAAAAAAAGAAAAAAAAAAAAGTGAAGAATCTTTTCTCTCTCGGCGCGCGCGCGCCCCGGCGCCCTTTTGTGTGTGATGATGGGGGTTGTGTGGTGGTGTGTGTGTGGGGTTGTTTTTCGTGTGTGGGTGTGGTGGGTTGTTGTGTGGGGTGTTTTGTGTGGGGTTTTGTGTGTGGTGGTGTGTGTGTGTGTGTTGTGTTTAGCCGGGAAAAAAAAACTCCCATTTTTTTGCTTGTCTTAGGAGAAAAATCTCTATTTTATGAAAACCCCCCCCCCCCTCCCCCCTCTCCTTCTCTGTCTCTCTCTCTCTCTGGTCTCTTTCCCTGTTTCTCTGTCTCTGTCTCGTTTTGTCTGTCTGTCTGTCTGTCTGTCTGTCTTCTTTTCTCTCTCTCTTCCCCGTGTGTGTGTGTGTTGTGTGTGTGTGTGTGTGTGTGTGTGTGTGTGGGGTTGTGGGGTGTTTGTGGTGGTAAAGGGAAAGGGAAAAGGAAGGGAAAGGGAAGGGAAAGGGAAGGGGAAAAGGAAGGGAAAATTTTGCACCCGGGGGGTGGGGAGGGAAAAAAGGGCGGTGGGGGGTTGGCGGGGGTTTGGGAAAGGCCCGGGGGGGAGGGGGGGGGGGGGAGAGGAGGAAGGGGGGGGTAAAGGATGGGAAGGGGTGAGGTGTGGGAGGAGGGGGGGGGGGTTATTTCACCGTCAGTTTCTTTCGGGGGAGTGAGGAGGCGCGAGCCTTGCCCTTTAAAGGGAAGGGCCCTTTGCCCCCGAGGGTGTGTGCTGGGATTGCTTTCCCGATGGCCCCCCAATGGATGGGTCCCCCGTTGTTTTACCTTTTCTGTCTGTCTGTCTTTTCTGTCTGTCTGTCTGTCTGTCTGTCGTCTCGTCTGTCTCCTTAAAGCACTTTTTTCACCCCCTTCCCCCCGTCCCCCCTCCCCCCCCCCCTTTTGCGCCTCCCCTTTAAAACCCCCTTTTCTCTCTTTTCTCCATCTCTCTCCCCTCTCTCGCCTTTTCTCTCACCTCTCTCTTTAAATTTTCTCTTCCCAGGGGTCAGTACTAGGCCCCTTCTATTTTCCATCTTCATCAATGATTTACCATTGTCCGTATCGAGAAAAGATCACGGCCCCGATTTCTTTGCTGATGATCGGCACTCCAAACGAATGGTGTGATCTAAAGGCCCAAAAGAAATTTCTCCGGAAAGTCCCAAACGACCCCTGGGCAAAACTGGTGGCATTTAACCAATTTGGGCATAACCCACCAAAACCCAAAACTATGATTATAGCTTTTCCCGTCAAAAAAAACCAGTTGACTTCTTTGTTTTAAAACTTCAGTTGAATTTCACTTTTATCGAGCCCGGTAATGAGCATTTGTGTTTTTTTGGGGGTTTTAATTATTTAAAAATTTTTTTTTTTTTTTTTTTTTTATTTTTTTTTTTTTTTTTTTTTTTTTCTTTTTTTTATATTTATTTTTTTATTTCCGTTTTTTAAAACCCTTTTTTTTTTTTTTTTTTTTTTTTTTAATTTTTTTTTTTAAGTTTTTTTAATTTTATATTTTTTTTTTTTATTTTTTAATTTTATTTTTTTTTTTTCCCCCTTTTTTTTCTTTTTTTTATAATTTTTTAAATTTTTTTTTAAAAAAAATTTTTTTTAAATTTTTAAATTTAAAAATTTTAATTTTATTTTTTTTTTTAAAAAAAATTTATTTTTTAAAAAATTATTTTTTTTTAAATTTTTAATTTTTAAAATTTAAACTTTTTTTTTTAAAAACGTGAAAAAGGAATTTTGAAATGGCAATCTCACCCAAAAAAACGTATGCAAGGTAGTCTCAAAAACCTTTTCCTGTTTTAAATTTTAAAAGCGCTACGAACATTTAAGGTGCAAAAATTTTCCCTTCAACCCCCAACCCCTTAATGTCCGTATCAATTCCCGTTCAACAGGTGGGGGGGACAGGAGTAGTGCGTCCAAAAAAAGGCTGAATTCTCCCCAAAAGGGGACGTGCGCAAAGTACCCCTTTCCAGCTGTATCTCTAAAACAGACGAAAAACAAAGGGGGCCCCTAAACATATTTCCCTTCCTAAAACAGGCAATTGGAATTCAAAAAGGGGAACCCTTTATGTTTAAAATTTTGACGGGATATATCCCATGTTATATCAATGCCCTTTTTACAAGATCGAACAGTTTTTCCTGGTTCGACAAAATTTCCTTCTCCCTACCCACGCTTTGGGTTTTCTATACAAAACAACCCTAGCTTACTCGGGACAAAATATCGGGAAAACTCATTTTCCACCAAATCACAAAAAAAGAAAAATTTAAAACCTTTAAAGGGGAAACATTTGTAACATTGTATGTCCCCGGTAATTTCATTTTTTCAAATTAACTGTTAGGCCCATTCGAAAATCTTTGTAAACCCATACTTTGTTTAAAATGTTTTAAATTTAAAAACCCTACCCCTTTTAAAATCGCTCACCCTCCCTCCCTCGGGTTTTTAACCACCCCTTTTTCCTCCCCCCCCTAACTCCCCTTCTCTCTTCCCCCACCCCTCTGACTCTCTCTGGTTAGTTTTTTTTTTGTTTTTTTGTTTGTAGTTTACTTTTTTTTTTTCACCCCCCTCTTATTAGTACTTTTATGAATTGTTTGTTGTTTGTAGAATTAGTTTCCCATGTTGCTATTTTTAAATTTGGGTTTTTTATAAAAGGTATGTGCTAAAAATATTGTATGATGAAAAGGGGACAGTTGAAAGCCTAGGTTTGGGCCCCAAAAAATTTCCCTTTTTTGTGTATTAAGGATAAATAAAAATCAATCATTTAATCTCTCTCTTCCTCTCCCCTTTTCTCTCTCTCTCTTCTTTTTCTCTCTCTCTTTTCCTTTTCCCCACTTTTTAAAACATGTTTTTTTTTTTCCCTCCCCCCCCCCATCCCTTTCCCCACTTTGCTCTCTCTTTTCCCTCTTTCCTTCTTTTCATCCTCTTGCGTTTCTGTTTCTTGCCCTGACGCCTTCTATTTTAAAACCCCCCCCCCCAATCCCCCCCCCCCCCCTGCCCCCTTTTCTTTAAAGTCTTTGTCTTTTTCCCTTTTTTTGTTTTTTTGTTGGATTGTTGTTAGGTGGGAAATTTCAAAGACAATGCAAAAAAAACTCATCCTCAGGGTCAACCAACCAAAATTGTGCGGAAAAAATTTCTTTTTCTTTGGGGACATATCTTTACTATTTGCTAAATTGGGAAAACCTTTTTAGCGGGTCATGCTTAGGGTTTTTTCCAAATTGGGAAGGTTTGTCTTGTCTGGGGGTTTAAAAGGAAATCTGGTTAAAAATTTTCATTTTTTTTTTTAAAAACAATAAGAAGATTCCCTTTAAAAAAAAGACCGATCCATGGTGCCCTTAAAACAGTCCCACTCGAAAAAAAAGTTGCGAAGGAAGTTAATTCCGGGAAAAAAAAAAAAAAAAACATTTACGGGTGTGTACCCCCACACAAAAAACACACACAAAACACCACACCACACCCCCCAACACACCAGCAGGGCAGACGCCAGCCCCCGTCCGCCCCCGCCGCACGCCCCCGCACGCCCCGCCCGCCCGCACACCACACCACCACACACACAAAACCACCACCCCGCGCGTATTTTTTGGGGACCCTTCAAGCATAGGCCCCCAAAGATTTTTCCCCTACATTTATATGTGGGGGCTAAATGCTTTTAGTCTTTCAGTTTTTTTTTCCTCCCAATTTCGTTTTTTTTCCCAATTTTGCTCCCCCTTTTTGTGGCGGGCTTCGGGGGTGCTGTTGCATTCTTTTTTAAAACCCTTGGTGGGTGGAAACCAAAAATTATGGACTGTGGTGTGTCTCTATTTGACACCAGAGCACGCCCAAATCACCCGTGCCCCCCCCTGTTGGGGTCCGTCCAGCGGCCCCAAAAGGGCCCTTGGGGAGCGGGAAAAAATAAAAATAGATGTCCCTTCGAGGGGATTGTGAGGGTTCCCTAGGCGGTGGGAAAAGGGTTTTTCTTATATTTTTGATATTTTCCCCCATTTCTTTTTCTTAAATTTTTTTTTTCTAAAATTTAAAAATTTTTCCCAAGTATTACTTTTAATGACTGAAGAATTGTTAGCCTGCACTTTTTTTCCCCCCAACTACTTAATTGTTCAGAAATTTTTTTATATATATTTTATTTTAAAATTATTATTTATTTGTAATGTTTTATGAGGGTGTGTGTGTGTGTGTGTGTGCGCGCGCGCGCTTTGGGGCTTTGTGGTATGTGCGTCCCTTGTTTGGGCGTGGTGTGTTGGTAGTGTGTGTGTGTGTGTGTTTTTGAAAATATTACTTACATAATACTTCAACATGTATGGGTCCCTACATAAGGGCATTTTATACATAAAGCTGATCAAGCGTAATCCCATACTGCTCCCCAAAACATAAAAATACAAATTAATTATTTTTAATGAAATTTCCCTTTGGGGAAAAAAATCAAAAACTATGCACAGTATTTCCGATTTGCGGGCTAACCCGATGAGTATAAAACGAACATGGGGCATACCCCCAAGTGTCCGGTGTTCGGTCCCCAAAGTGCCCGGATTTTCCATTTGGGAAATTCATTCGGGGGGGAATTGCCCAAAGGTTTTAAAAACCCGTCTTGCCCCCCCATCATTTGAGGTGATTTCCCGATTCGGGGCCCAGTAGCAAAAAGGCAGGGGAAAGGGTTTAAAGGGTTTAAATAAACCACCGCACACCAGCAGGGGACCCAATTTTTTTTTAAAACTTTTTTTGCCCTTTAAAAAAAAAAAAAAGAAGAACTTCAGAAGACAAAAAGGTTTGGTTTCAACGTGGGGGGGGAAAAACCTGTCGTTCTCTCATCCTGATGAAGGAGCTAAAAAAGGCCCTGTTATGGGCTGTTTTTTTGTTTGGAAAACCTCACCCCCCCACCCCCCCCCCCCCGCCCCTTTTCCCACCCCCATCCCACCCCCCCCCCGGAAAGTTCTTTTGGGTTTAAAAAAAAACAAAACCAGCAAAATGTAAAAACCCGGGTTCCCCCCTTTCCCAGCATTTTTCCAAAAAGGAACTCCCCGGGGACCAGAAACCTTTCAAACGTGTAAGCAAAAGATCGGGTTTCCCCTTCCCCCTCCCCCCAGAAAACCCCAAGGCCCCACGGGGCTTTCAGCCGGGGGCCCAGACTTAAAAGGGGCCCAAAAGTGGCAGCGTTTATTTTCGACACTTTTACCGTCTTTTGCGCGACGGTCTTTGAGGGATTTTCCCAAACAAACCCGCGTTTGCAAGCGTGTTTTTGTTTTTTTCCTTTTCAATCGCCCCTTTCAGGTTCCTTTAAAACTATTTTAAATTTAATGTATATGTCTCTGTCTTTTTGTCTGTCTTTTTGCCCTTGTTGTTGTCTATTGTTGAAAAAAAGAGGGGCAAAAAGCTTTCATGGTGCGTGGTTAGAGAGGGGGTTTTTCAAGGGGGGGGGGTTCGGGGGTTCGACCCTTTTTCTGGGGTTAAAATTTTTTATGGGGTATTGGGTTTCTTGAGACGCTTTCTTATACGGATCTAATTATTTAAGGCGGGAAACCCACGCAGCCGATTTTACTCAACTTCCCCAAAAACCAATCTAAAAGTATCTTTTTTCTCTCGGGCCTGGTTGCCCCGGGATTGTTATGAAAGAAAGGAGTGAGGAATGCATCCTCCCCTGCGCATCAGACAGGGGGTTGGGTTTGAACTTTTTCTTTAATCATCCGTTCTTCATCGTCATTGCCCAAAAAAGAAGCTGAAAAAGGTCTTTTTTAAACAGGTCAGGCCGGGGAAATCACAGTGCCCCAATTTCGATTTTCCTCCCCCACTTTTATCCCTGAAGGGGTTTTAGGGCCCAAGGGTTCTCCGGTATCCCCAAAAAATTAGCTGATTTGGGTTTGAGCCCCGGACTGAAATTTCTTGGTGACCCTTGGGGGTTGCAGGTTTGATCTCCCCCGGGGGTTTCCGTTTCAGTACAGGGGGTTTTTCCCCTCGGATTTAAACATTGGTTCTGCCCCCCAAATTTCCCCCAAAGTCCTTCGAATGAACTAAAAACCGGGGGGTTTCCCGTTGGGGGGAAAAGCCGAAAAAAAAATTCTTGCACACACGAAAAACCCCCATCACCAACTTTCGGAGGAGAAAGTTTAAGGTTTGGGCCGTTTTTTGGAGGGACATGTTACCCCTAGTATGCCCCTTCGTGGGGAACTGAAAAGGAAGGAGGGAAAGGGAAAATTTGGCCCCGTGAACGAAAATTGACTGGGGACAGGGGAAAAACAAACTGAAGGGAAGCCCGGCAGGCGCTCTTCAGTGGGGCCAAATTCCCCCGGGTTTAGGCACCCCGGGTTGCGTTTTACGGATTTGTGGATTGTCAGCGCCCAAAAAAAACTTTGGAAAACCGCTTTATAGATGCCTGTTATTTTACTTTATCATTTCATTATTTTTTCATTTCAATATTACTATTATTTTTTTTTTACCATTTTTATTTTTTATTACCCATTCTTATAATTCTTTTCTTCTTGTTTTATTATTGTTACGGCTAAAATTATCATTTCATTATTTTCATCATCATAATTTTCTTTAAATCATTTTATTATGGTTATTTTATCCCCATTACTTTCATCTTTATTATCTTTGTTATTTCTTATTTTTAAATAAATTTTTTATTTTACTTTTCAATTTAATTATTATCATTATTTTTAACTTCCTATCTTTCATTTTTTTTATATCATTATTTTTCTCGTTTGTTGTTGTTATTATTATTTTTGGTTGTTGTCTTTTATTATTTTTACTATTATTTTTCCTCTTTCTTTCATTTTATTACCCATCTTCATTATCATAATTTTTATTATTATTATCATTTTTCTTTTATTATTTTTTAATTATCTTTAAATCTTTTGTTTTTAATCACAAATTTGGGCACATGGACGGGTTGGTGGAGGGGCTTTGGGGGGCCCCTTCAGGAAAACACCCGCTCGCAACGCGGGATCAGCGGCTGAGAAACCCACATTTCAGGAGGTTGGGAAAGCAATGCCCTGCACATGATGGCCCCAAACCCAGCACATGAACCCCCCCCCAAAGTGATTTCGAAAAAACCGTGCGGGGGTCCCCTTTTCAGTAGGTTGCCTCAGGGGGACTTGACGCTTTTTCCTTTCCCGTGGACGGGTGCTTTGGGAAAGGCCCGGTAGAACCCCAAAGATGGGTGGGTGGTTGTGTGATTAGGGGGACCCCAAAAAGGAATGACATGGTGGGTTTTAGGGCATGAGAGCCCATTTTAGATCCCCCTCTCTCTCTTTTTTCTTTTCCTCTCTCTCCTCTCTTCTCTCTCTCTCACACACCCCACACCCACCCCAACACACCGCAGCAGCCGTAGGGACGAAACCGGCCCCCGCACACCCCAACACACACACACACCCCCCCCAAACACACGACGCACGAAAGCACGCACGCACGCACGCCACAAAATAATAAATATATTTAAAAAAAGAGAGCCCAAATGAAAAAGCAGTGGGGGTTTGAGCAGACTGACAAAACGGGAAGCCCCAGACCGCCCAGACAAAACGGGGGGAGGGGAAAGGGGGGAGGAGGAGGGGGACAGAGATAGAGAGAGAGAAAAGCAAAAAGGAGAGAGAGGGACAGACAGAAAAGAGAGGGGACTGAGAGAGGGGAGCAGCCAGAGCCCAGGAGAAGAAAAAACAGAGAGATAGGGGGAGACAGGCCCCCGGGCGACAGAGGACTTTCCGAGTGGGATAGCGGGGACAGGGGGACAGAGAAAAAGGACAGGGGGAGGGAGCCCAAAAGAGAGCAAAAGAGACCAGAGACGAGACAGACAAACAGACAGGACAGACAGACAGAGAAAGGGAGACAAAACGGGACATACAAAAACAGGGGAGGGGAAAAGGAAAACGAGAAGGGGAAAAAGAGGGGGAGAAAAGAGAGGAGAAAAGACGAGGGGGAAGAAACACCCCGGCAGCAGAAAGGGACTTTCTGTCCAGCGGGTTTTTAAATTGCTCTTTTCCCTTCTTTATGCGTTCTTCCTTCTTTCCCCAAATACTGGGGGGGGGCTTTCTTTTTCGTGCTTTTTTGATTTTCTTTTGTATGTAAGGTCTGTAGTCCAAACACATTTGTCCCAAAACGCACCTGTCTGTTTCGCATTATAAAAAAATAACTGTTTGCATAATTTTTTTTTTTAGTTTTTCAGAAAATTTTTTTTCCCTCTCCACACCCCTTTTTTGTTTTATTTACTATTTTTTTTTTTTCCGGGGGGTTTGTTTTGGGGGGTTGTGTGGATTTTTTTTAAACCCCTTGTTTGGTGAGAAAACCGCGGGGAATTACGGACTGGGGGTGTTTTCTCTTTTTGGACCCCAAGAGCACAGATCCAACCCAGCCGTGTCCCCCCTGATGATTTCCGACCCCAGCGGACAAAAGGTTTAGGAGAGGCAATACATTTTGATTGCCTTCGAGGGGGAAATTTGCGAGGGTTTTCCCTCGGGCAGCTAGTAAAAGGGTTTTCTTTATTTAAAATATACATTTTTCCTTTTTCTTCATTTTCAATTTTTTTTAAAAAAAATTAAAATTTTCCCAAATCTGTGAAAGTCTTTTTTAAAATGATGGAAGAATTTTTTTAAAACTGCCTTGTTTTCCCCCACTACTTAATTGTTCAGTTTAAATAAAATAAAACACTGCCTTTGTTTTTTTTTGTGTTTTTAATATAAATCATGCGTCATGTGATGTTGGGGACAGCCCCCATGGGGACAGAGGACCCCCCAAAAGAAAGAAGATAGTTGGAAAAATAGATGGGTAGACGACGGGACAGACGACGCTTTCCAAGAAGATGGACAGAAAGATGATAGATAGGTAAGTAGGTAGAAGATGGGGTGGGGGTGGTAGCCAAAATAAGAAGAGAGAGAGATAGAGAGTAGATAGGGGGAGGGGGATAGCCCGGGGAGTAGATAGTTTAGTAGACGATAGATAGACAGGACAGATAGATAGATAGTTTGTAGTTTAGATAATAGATAGAAAAGAAAACAGACAGATAGATAATAGTAGAGGAGAAAAGAGAGAGGAGGGGACAGCCCGGGACAGACAGATAGATAAAATAGTTTAGATAGATGGGAAGTTGGGTAGTTGATGGGCTAGACCCCAGAAGTTTGGGATAGATAGTTTGATGATAGTGTAGATTTTGTTTTTTAAAACCCCAAAACCGACCGGATGGGGGGACAAATCGGGGCCTTTACATCGCCCGGCCCGGGACCGAAGTATAGGTTAAAATAGACGGGGACGGGATACCCAACCCGGGCCGGGAAACATAAATACATACGACTTTTACATACATCCCATAATACTTACATACATATCCACATCCACCAATCCATCCATCCATCCACCCATCCCATAATACGTACCACACTACTTCATAAATACTTTAAAACATTACGTAGACAAAATTAAAAAAAGGGGAAAAGAAGCAAGCACACACACACAACACACACACACACACCCCACACCACACAAAACCAAAACACCACCTTTCACACGCCCACGCACACACAAAACACACACACACGCGCGCGCGCGCGCGCGCACGCGTGCACCAACACACACACACACACCACCACCCCCCCCCACACAACCCCCCCAACCCCCACCACACCCACACACACACAAAAACCCACACACAAAATTAGCTTTTTAAGATGCGGGCCTTTTTTCCCCAATTTGAAAAAGAAAAGGAAAAAAAATTTCCCTGTAAAATATTTTAAGTGAGGGGGATGCTGGGGGGACGCCCTTTGAAGATTTTAAATCCCACGACCCCGAAATTGTTTTTTTTCCGAAAAATGCAAAAGAAAATTCAAATTTTGGCCCGCTTCTTTCCCTATTTTTTTCGACTTTTTTAAATTCATCAAAGTTTGGGACCCACACGGGGGGTTTAGCCCCCTCCCCCGTATGGTTCCCCCGGGTCCCCCCTTGGGAAAACTAAGGGAAAACAGAAAACAGTTAACTTTTTTTCTTCTGATTAAATAAAGGGGGATTTCGCCCGCATGTTTTTTAGCACATCTGTAAAATTTGGGACAGGGAAAGGGAAAAAGTTTACTAACTTTTTAAAAAGTTTTACCTGAGGCTCAGTTTTTGGGAGGGGTTTAGTGGGGGATCTGGCTTTGTTTTCAGTTTTCCCAAAGTAAAAAATGTTTTTTATTTGGGAAAAGGGTTTCTTTCCCCTATTTAAGCTAATAGTTGCTGTCCTGTGGCTTTAAAAATGTTTTAATTTCCCCCCCAAGTTTTCAATTTTTAATATCCGTTTTGTTTTGTTTTCACAGTCGAAAAAAAAAGGGTTTCCCTTTTTTTAAAAATCACAGAAAAAAGGAATTATTTTTTTAAAGATTAAGTAATGTTGCCCCGTCTTTACAGGGAAAGGTACTAAGCCCGTATTTTCTTGGGTTCCATCCCCACCCCTCCTTGAATTTAACGATAAAGCAGAAGAGCAAAAAAAACCCCGGGGAGCAAAAAATATATTAGGTGTTAATTTTTGATTGTCCTTTTTTCTACAAGGGGAAATTGTCTTTATAATCGGGGAAATTTCTTGAGTAAATCCCGTTCCCACCCCAAAAACCTCGTAAAGCAAATTTCTTTTTAAACTTTGGGGTCGATTACCCGCCCGGGTTTTTAAGCCTAAAATTTTAAAATTTTTAAAATGAAATTTCCCCAAACAAACCCAAAGTATTGCCAGATTTTAAGTGTGTATGTCTTTGGGGGATCTTTCATTTACCATGTGTTTTTTTGATTGTGAACTAACAAAACCCCTTTTTAAATGGTGTTATCCCAAGTGCTGCCCATTTGGGCACGTTAATGTTTTTTTGGAATTTTTTAGTTTTCGTTGCCAGTTGTTTTCTTTTTAAAATTTAAACGAGAAACCCTTTTGAAAAGGGTCCTTTAAAGGAAAACATTTTATAATTCAAAATTTTAAGTTAGATTCTTTTTATTTTTTTTTAATTTTTCTATTTTACTTTTCCTAAAATTTTCTTATCCCTTATTTTTGTTCTATGTAACCACATCGCTCTTCTCCCCTTTTATGATAATATTTCAAAAAATTTGTAAACACTATTTATTTAGACGTCTGCAATCCCCTATATGTGTGCCCGGGGGGTTTTTTTTAAAAACAAAATTTCCCTTCCACAAAACACACACACACACACAACACCCCACACACACGCACTTACCCCCGACGGGTCGACACAAAAAAAACCCCACACACCCCACACACACACCCCACACAACACACACACGCGGCGCGCGCGCGCGCGCACACGTCGCACCCCGTGCCACCGCGCGCCCCCACCCCCCCCCCCCAACCCACACATATATAAACCCAAGGGACAAAGAGGTTTTAATAAATCTTGAAAGCAAAAAAGGTATGAAGGAAAGCGAAACAGACAAAAAAAATCCCGGGAAAGGGGGGTGGGGGGGGGGGGGAGGGGGAGGAGGGAAATTGGGGAAAAGGCAGGGGGGGGGGGGGGGGGGGAAGAAGGGGAAAGGGGAGAACAGCAGCTTTAAAAAGCTGACCCTTCCCGAACTTTGGGGGAAAAAAACCCTTTTTACCCTTTGTTTTTCTCGGAGGATCCCCAATTTTTTCCCATAGGGATGCCCGGGATTTTTTCCCCTCTTTTCCTCGAGTTATTCCCTGTTTTTCTTTTTTTCCCCCTAAAGGGTTAGTCCCAAATTTTTTAAAGATAATGTATAAACCCCTTTAAATTTCTTGAGAAAAAAACCCCTGGAGGCCCAACGGCAATACTAAGAAAATTTTTTATGATGCTTTTTTAAATTGAATGCTTTATGGTATTTTCTTTAATCTTAGGGGTTAAATAAAAAAATTTTCCCGTGTTTTCCCTCGGTTTAAAAAAACCTTTTTTCCATATTTTCGCGGGATTGCCAAAACTTTAAATTCCCTCTTCGCCAAAAATAATGGGGGGTTTGGGGGTGGGGGGGGTGGGGGGGGGGGGGGGTGGGGGGGGGTGGGGGGGGGGTGAGAGGGGTTGTGGTTTTAAAGAAAATAACCCCCAAATTGACAACTGTTTTAGTTTGGAAAATAAAAAAAAGGGTCGGGGGTTCTTAGAGAAATCGGGGAAAAAATTTGGGCACCGGAAAGGAAGCACATGATTTCAGGGGGGTAACAGAACATACAAGCATCGGGAAAAGGGGATAATGCTTTTTCTTCTTGGATGGAAAAAAGCCATGATTTTTTGAGGAAAAAAACGAAGGAAAACAAGCATTTTTCCTCACTTTTTTCCCCGGGGTTTTGCCGTTTTTCCTGTTTTCCCGGGGGATAAAGGGCCCGTTTTTCTGTTTATCCCGAGGATCACAATCGGGCTGTAAAAATCAAACGGGGTTTTTTCTTTCGGGAGAACAAAAATTTTGTTACCCAAAAAAAAAAACTAGAAAATTTTAATACATGGTTTTTTGGGGCCCGCAAAAAAAACACAACACACACAAAACACCACACCCCAAAAACCCCACACACCCACAACCAAAACCACACACACACACCACACACACCACCCCCCCCAACAACCAAAAAAACAACAACCCAAAACCCAAAAACCAAAAGAAAGAAAAAAAAAAAGAAAAAAAAAAAAGAAACACTTTTGTTTTTGCTCGGGTTTTTAAAATTCGTTTGATTCGTTTCCTTTTTAAAAGGGGTCCGTTTGAAAAAAGACAAAAAAAACTGAGTGTTTGGGAAAGAGGGGCTATAAACCCCTGGGGTGAACGGTGTTAAAATTTTGCAACTCATAAAATTTCTATCACCCAAATTTCGGGAAAAAGCAAGGGGAGTTTTTTTGGGGGGGGGGGTTTTGGTTTGGGAAATTTTACAACTGCAGACCCCCAAAGAATGAACGAAAAAAAAAGAGTGATGATTTCGACGAAAAACAAAGTAAACGGGCAGAATGTAGCGCCCCGAGGAAACTCTTCCCCTCGGTCTACCCGGGGAGGAGCCCGTGTGTAAAAAGGGGAGGTGGATTGTGAAGCGGTTTAGAGTTGATCTCTAACCCGGGGTAGGGTTTTATATAAGTACCCTTTCCAATAATAGTGATAAAGATGATAATTTAAAGGGCCCAAACAAAATAATTTAATTTAAAAATAATAATGATAATAAAAAAAGTAATAATAATGATCTAGCAGTAGTAATAAAAATAAAAATAAAAGTAAAAAATAATAATAATAACAATAACAAAAATAAAAATAATATAAAAATGGGGCGGGATTGTAAAACGCTTTTGAGTTTTGGGCTTGATGAGGATAGTCTAAATGCAAGTATTTTCATAATAAAAAAATTAAAAATGATAAAAACAATAACAACAAAACAACAACGATAATTTAATTTTTTTTAAATGATAGTAATAATGATAACAATTTAAATTTGTAGTAGTAGTAACAATAAAAAGGGTAAGGGAAAAAGAAAAAACCCAAAAAACAAAACCAAAAATAATAAAAATAATGATGATGATGATGTTTGGGGTGATGATGATGATGTTTATGATGATGATGATTTTGATGTAGTGAAATAAAAAAAAAGTTGAAAAACCTCAGCAAACCCAAACCCAAAAAAACAGCTGTTTTTGGGGAAAAAAAGGGGCCCGGGTACTTTTGAATCTGAGGGAAAAAAGGAAAGGAAAAAAGGGCCCTTTCCCATGGAAAAACCCAAATTTGGGGATTTTCCCACCGAAAAAAGCTCAAACATGGGAAAAAAAAAGTTGCGTGATTTCCCAAGAAACAGTAAAAAATGGAAAACCCAATTGGGGTGATCCCCACGAAACAGCTCAAAAATGGGGGAAAACCCGTTGCCCGGGTCCCCCCAGAAAAAGCCCCCCAAACCCCTGGAAACCAATTGCGGGGGATCCACAAAAGAAACGGGGTCAAAATGGAAACCGGGTTTCTGTCTCAAAAGAACGTCAAAAAATGGGAAAAAAGTTTTCGTGATTCCCCCACAGAAAAAAGTCAAACATGGGGAAACCGTTGGCCCTGGGTCTCACAGAAAAAGCCCCCAAACATGGGGAAAACCCGTTTCGTGATGCCAAAAGAAAAAGCTAAAAAATGGGGAAAAAAGTTGCGTGAGGGTCACAGAAAAAGCTCCAAAAATGGAAACAGTTTCGTGATCCTAAAAGAAAAACTCTAAAACCCTTTTCATTGAAGAGTCAAGGGCCCTTTTTTAAAAAGGAAAACAAAAACAAAACAACACAATAAAAAAAAAAAACCCCGCTACTGTCGGCCCGTGCAGCTAGTTGCTCCAAAAAAATGATCCCCCCCCCCCACACACACCTGAAAAACCCTTTGGGGCCCCCCTTTTTTCCCCCCCGGCAGAAGGGAAAAATGGGTTTAAAAAAAAATAAAAACAAAAAAAACAAAAAGCAAAAAAAAACACAAAACCCCCCCCCCCCAAAAAAAAAAAACCACCCAAAAAAAAACCAAAAAAAAAAAAAAAACAACAAACACACCAACAAACACACCACACACAACACACACACACACACCAAACACACACACACCCAAAACAAACAAACAAAAAAAAAACCCCTCGGCTTTTAAAAGCGAAAGTACTCCATAGGTTGGGGGGAAGTGGAGGGTTTCGGGGTGCCCTAAAAGTGGGGGTGTTTCCCAGATTTTTTGGGGCCCGTGGGCCCGGTTTTTACTGGTGCCCCTGCACAAATGGCTGGCCAGCTGATTGATTGCCCCCCTTTGTCATTTTCCCCTTCCTTTTTTTTCTTCCCCTTCCCCTTTCCCTTTACCTCCTTCTTGGTTCTCTTTCTTTTTAGCTGCGAGATAAAAGGGGCCCCCAGAGAAAGTTCCCTGTTGCTGTTCTGATGCCCTGGCCCGCCCCTGTCGGAGCAGTGTGGAGAGAGTGGGATGGGGAGAGGGGGGGGGGGGGAAAATGGCAGGGAAAAGATGGGAGAGAGAAAAATAGGGGAAAAAAGAAAGGAAAGAGAGGAAAGGGAGGAGGAGAGAGAGAGAAGAGAGGAAAAGGAAAAAAAAGAGGAGGGGGAGGGAAAAGGAAAAGGGAAAAAAGAGAGAGAGAGAGGAGGGGGAGAGGAGAGGAGGGGAGAGAGGGGGGAGGGGGGAGAGAGAGAGGAGAGGGGGAGGGGAGAGAGAGAGAGGGGAGGGGGGGACCAGAGAGGGGAGGGAAAAATTTTTTTTTTGTCCAGTAACCAGACTCCCCTTTTTAAAGGGAAAAGTCCCTGTTCCCAAACAGCCCGGGGCCCCAAAAAAAATAACCGTTTGGAAAACGCAGATTTCCAGGAAAGAATCAGTCAACTAAAATAGTTATTTTTTAAAAAAAAAATAAAAAATTTATAGGAAGAGGGCTATTTGCAACCTGCTAAAGAGAGAGGAGAGGGGGAGGAAGGGGGAGGAAAAAGAGAAGAGAGAAAAGGAAGAGGGGGAAGATGGGGAGAGAGGGGAGGGGAGGGGGGGAGAGAGAGAGAGGGGGGAACGAAAAAGTTTGAGGGCGGGTTTTCACGCGCCCCAAAAAAGCTCGTAAACCCCCATTTCCCCCCCCCCCCCCCCCCCCCCCCCCCCCCCCCCCCCCCCCCCCCCCCCCCCCCCCCCCCCCCCCCCCCCCCCCCTCCGTCCCTTTTTTTTTTCTTTTTAGTCAGTTTGGTTTTACCCCGATTTTCCCCCCCCCCCCCCCCCCCCCCCCTCAAACCACTCCTCCAAATGAAAGTTGGGTGAAAAAGTCCCCCCTCCATTTTTAAGTGAATGAGGGGTTTTTTGCTCAGTGGGGGGAACAAGGTTACTACTTCATGAAATTGTAGAAAGGGTTTTTTTAGGCTGATGCCCCTTTCTTTTTGGGGCAACAAAGCGTTACTAAACTTTATGATTCGTAAAAAAAAGGCCCTTTATGGGGGATGCCCCAAAGCTTAATGGGGAACAAGCGTTACATCTTCATGGTTTTGTAGAAAAGGGTTGATTTAGGCTGATGCCCCAAAGCTCAATGGGGGGGAAAAAACGTTATTTCTTATTATTCGTAGAAAGGGGTTGATGAGGTGTGCCCCCTGCCCCAATGGGCAACAAAAGGGTTTTTCTTCATGATTTTTAGAAAAGGGGGTGAGGCTGATGCCAATGCTCAAAGGGGCAAAAAACGTTTAAATATCTTCCCTGAAACGTTGAAAAGGGGTTGATGAGGTGATGCCCAATGCTCAATGGGGGGAACAAAACGGGTTTTTCTTTTATGACGAAGAAAGGCTTTTGGGGAAAGGGGGATTTCCAATGGGTCAATGGGGGGAAAAAGCGTTTTCTTCTTTTATGTTTTGTAGAAAGGGGTTTGGGGAGGGTGTGCCCCAATTTTCCCGTGGGGAAAAAACGTTTCTTTTATTTGGTTTTAGAAAGGGCTTTTTAGAGGCCGAGGGGCCCTTTCTCAGTGGCGGTAATAAGCGTTATTTCTTTAGATTCGTAGAAGGTTGGGTGAAAGGGGTTTCCAATGCTAGTGGGGGTAATAAGCGTTTTCTATCTTTTATTTGTTTTAGGGAAAAACTTGGTGGGGGGTGATGCCCCAAAGCTCAGTGGGGCCCAAAAAGCGTTCCCATCTTTTATTTTGTATAGAAAAAACTTGGTGAGGGGGATCCCAAAGCTCAGTGGGGGATAAACGTTATATCTTATTATTTTTAGAAAAGGGCTTGGTGAGGTTTTAGCCCCCAAAGCTCAGTGGGGCAATAAAACGTTTTTCTTCATTATGTGTTGGGAAAAACCCTTTGGGGAGGGTGAGCCCCCCTGGTAGTGGGGGAATAAGCGTTATTCTTTTATTTGTGTTTGGGAAAAACTTGGGGGAGGGGGGATTTCCCCAATGCTCAGGGGGGGAAAAAAGCGGGTTTCTTCTTCATTATGTGGGAGAAAAAACTTGGGTGAGGGTGATGCCAATGCTCAGTGGGGAAAAAAAGCTTATTTTTCTTTTTCAAAATTTTGTGTAGAAAGACTTGGTGAGGCTGATGCCCCCAAAGGTCAGTGGGGAATAAACCCTTTTCTATCCCTTATTTGTGAGAAGACTTGGTGAGGGTGATGCCCAATGTCGTGGGGGGAAAAAGCGTTACTATTTCATTTTTGTGTAGGGAAAAACTTGGGGAGGCTGATGCCCCAAAGCTCCGTGGGGCAAAAAGCGTTACTTTTCATTATGGTAAAGAAAAAACTTTGGGGAGGGTGATGCCAAATTTCTCCCGTGGGGGAATAAGCGTTATTTTCATTTTTGTGTAGAAAGAATTGGTGAGGGTGATGCCCCAATTTCTCCCGGGGGAATAAGCGTTTATTTTTCCCTTTTGGGGTAGAAAGATGGTTTAGGGTGATGCCCCAAAGCTCGTGGGGATTTAAACGTTTTTTCTTCCTTATGTGTAGAAAGGGTTGGTGAGGGTGATGCCAAAGCTAGTGGGGGAATAAAACGGTTTTATTTCATTTGTTTTGAAAGATTTGGGTGAGGGTGATGCCCAAAGTCATTTGGGGGCCCAAAAAAGTTACTATTTAATTAGTGTAGAAAGACTTGGGGGGTGAGGGCCCAAAGGGTCAGGGTGGGCAAAAGCGTTATATCTTCTTTTTGTGTAGAAAGGTTTTGGGGAGGGTTTTATGCCAATGCCCCAGTGGGGCAATAAAAGGTTTTATCTTCTTTTTGTGTAGAAAAGGGGCTTTGGGGAGGGTTTTGGCCCCCTGCCTTTTTATTAAAAAACCCCCCCACCCTTTTTTTTCTTTATTTTTAAAAAAAAACTTTTAAATTTTTTTTCCAAATTTTCCCCCTTCAAAAAAATTATATCCTATTATTTAAAATCTTTTACCCAACCCCCCAATAATACTCCTTTATTAAAATTTAAAAAACTTTCCCATACCAATCTCAAAAACCAAAAAACCCTTACCAACCCCCCCCCCAAAAAAAAAACCTTTAAAAAAAACCCCCCAAAACCCAAAACCCAAAAAAACCCCCCAACCACCCCCTTAAAAAAAAACCTTTAAAAACCCCAAACCCCAAAACCCCCCCCAACCCCAAAAACCCCCAAAAAAAAAAACCCCAAAAACCCCCCAAAACCCCAAACCCCCAAAAACCCCCCCAAAAACCCAAAAAAAAAAACCCCAAAAAATCCCCCCAAAAAAAACAAAACCCCAAAAACCCCCCAAAAAACCCCCCAAAAAAAAACCCAAAAAAAACCCCCCCCCCCCAAAAACAAACCCCCAAAAACCCCAACCCCCCCCCCAAAAAAAAACAAAAAACCCCCCCAACCCCCCCCCCCCCAAAAACCCCCCCCCCCCCCCCCCCCCCCCCCCCCCCCCCCCCCCCCCCCCCCCCCCCCCCCCCCCCCCCCCCCCCCCCCCCCCCACCCCCCCCC
>JAMYXO010002334.1:0-24310 GCA_033310375.1 Conus canariensis | reverse complement strand
TTTTCTTGAAAAATTTTTTGCCCTTTTTTTTTTTTTTTTTTTTTTTTTTTTTTTTTTTTCAAGGTTTCTTTCGTTTTTTTAAAAAATCAAATCATTTCGTGCCCCACGAAAAAAAACGCACGAAAAGGTCTACAAAGGAGTGAAAAAACCCCCTTTTGTATGAATCGAGAGAATAGTATGGACAATAAATATGAAGAGGGGAGCGGAAAGGGGGCGGGGGGGGGGGGGGGGGGTGGTTCAAAAAGAGGAAAATTTAGTTCCGTTGAACTTTTTTCTGTGGTGGTGCTGATTTTTTACGGGGTTTGGTTGCTGTTGCTATTTTTTAGTGTCTTGGGTTTTTTTCCCCCATTTTCGCCACGCTGCTCATTAATGACGCTTCCCATACAAAAAAAACACTTTAGTTATCCAAACCCCACAGCCTTACCCACAAAAAAATCCAAGAAAAAAAAAATTTGTTTGGGAGAGAACTAATATAAACGGGAAAAAACTGAAAAATAAAATCAGCAAGTGAAGGTCTATGTAGCGGGTGCTAAAAGGGGGGGACACCCTTTTGTTTGACCCATCAGCAGATGAAAGGTCTTTTCGGGAGTTATTTTTCCCCCTTTTCCCCCCCTATTGTCAACCTTGGATTATTTGGGGGTAACCCCTTCAAATGGGAATGCCTCAGAACCTTTATCATTATTATGTCTAGTCCTAAAAGTCACACAAAGAATGTTTTTTTTTTTCTTTATGACTGTGTTGGACCAAAACCTATTTTTTTCTAAACTAAACTGGCATTTTCCCACGTTTTTTTTTTGGGCCCCTTTCTTTTTCTCGATCACCCGCCGGAAAAAATTGGTTTATTAGGGCCCCCTTTCCCCCCTTACCCCTTGAGATGAATCTGGATTTTTTTTTTTCAACTCTTTAAATAAGTGCCTCGGAACCTATATTTTTTTATATATACATCGCAAAAATCGAAAAAATTGATTTTTTATCCCTTCCCCCAAAAAGCCCATTTTTTCCCCCTAAACTTTTTCTCGCACAATAAATTTATTGGCCCTTTTTTTCATCTTCCCCCCCAAAAACCCTGGATAGGTTTGATTTGCCAAACGGTTTAAAAAAAAAAACGTCGAACCCGGAAAAGTTCCCCCAAAAAAAATTGCGTAAGCTGTCTTTTTGTGGATCGCATGCCTACGTCTTTTCCCTAAAGTTTGCGCCCTCTAAAAAATTGGGACTGACGATGCCGCCCCTGTCGGGAAAACGGGTCGTCTTTTCGTTCCATTTGTGTCATTGTGGGTTTTTGTGCGAAAAATTTTTGTCCTCAAAAAAAATTCAGATTTCCCCCGATCAAACAGTTTGTTAATGACTCTTTGTCCATAATAAATACAACGAAAATGTATTCACTTTACTCCCCCTTTTAAACAGATTTATTTTTCCATCGAAAACCGAAACCAGAGCAAATGCCGCAGCCAGGAAAAAAGGGGGAAAAAACCAAAAAGTGTTTGGTATCCTTTTAAGGGCCCAAAATTTTCCGCTCAGATACAGTCTTGGGAATCACATCTACAGGTGTGAACAGACTGAAACGCCTGCTTTTCCCAGTCATGAAAAAAAGATTAAAGGCTGTTTGGGGGTTTCTCATTGCAATAGAGAAAAATAGGAAAAAAACGTTCACAGTGGAATTTAAAGCCCGATTTTTAATCCCAAAAAATGTCTACAGCGAAACATTATCCAGCGTGAAAATGCTTTCTATTATCCCCTTTGGGGTTTTGAAGGTTGTCGGGCCATAGTCTATGAATATGTTGGAATCTTTAAACCCGGGCGGCGAAGCAGAGAACCCCGGAAAAAAAAAAGAAAGCACCAAATTGTGTTTAAATTCCTTGCCCCCCAGGCCCGTTTGGGCTGGGGTCACTGTGTTGATGATGACCCCACACACTCATAAATATACGCACCCGGAAACACACACACACACACACACAAACCCCCCACACCACGCACACACACACACCAAACACAAACACGACAAAAACACACACACCAACACACACACACACACACACACTCATCACCCAAAAACCCCCAAAAACCAAACACCACCCAAAAAAACACACCCAAACCCCAAACCCCCACGCACACAAGAGGAAGAAAGATAGAATGAAAGAAAGGGGGGACAGAAGATGGAAAATAGAAAAAAATGAAGGAAAGATCAAAAAAGAAAGAAAAAAAGACTAAAAAACAAAAAAAAAAAGAAATGCACCCCAAAAAAAGCAAAAATGACACACGTTAACCCCTCCCTCTGGTTTTGGGGGCAAGGTTTTTGCCCCTTTCACAGTTGTGGTTTTCAGCGCCACGTGGCTGAAGAGCTATCCCGACGGCCGACCCCTTTTTCCCGTTCGGGGGTAAGTCTGCTTCCAAAAAATGTCTGTGGGTGGGGACGAAAACCTTTGCCCAAAAACTTTTTGGCGCCTCCTTTTTTCCCCTGGGCCTCTCCCTTGCTTGCTCTGCTTGTTTATGCCGGCCTTGAGGGGGCCGCCGGGGGTTTTACCCCTTTTTAAGCTGCTGTTCCGGTCTGCGGGTCGGGGTTGCCAAAGGGCAAACACAAAAAAATTTTAAAAAACAACAACAAAAAAAAAAATACGAAAAAATAGATTTCGATGAGATTTTTTTTAAAAAAGGAAAAATAGACAACAAAACAAAGCAAAATTGAAAATAAACATAGAAAAGGGCCCAAAAAAAGTAAAAAAAAAATGAACGACGGGGCACGAAAAGGTTTTAAAAAAAAAAGGGAAAAAAAACAAAACAAACAAAACAAAAAAAACAACAAAAATAAATAAGAAAAAAAAGAAAAGAAAGAAAAAAGAAAGAAGAAAAAAAAAGGGGGGAAAGAAATATACGAAAAAACAACTACAAAAAGGGTACAAAGACAAAAAATGAAATTTTTTAACAGTAAAGAAAGGAAAAAAATTTTAAAAGAGGGAAAAAAAAAAAAACTGAAGGTTTTTCAAGAAGAGAAGAAGAAGAAAAGAAGAAAACTCAACAAGAAAAAGTTTTTGGTTGCTTGCTTGTTGGTTTTTTTTTTCTCCTCGGGGGGAAAAACAGGTGCTGCATCGCCTCCATCGATCTCGTCGGGGCTAATTGCAGACCACTAAGCTCGTAGACTTGTTCCGCGGGTTTTTTCCCTTTTCCCCCAAATTTTTTTTTTTCCCCCCGGGGAGAGGACGCTACTTTGTCATAGAAAAAAACACCTGGGCCAGGGGGAACAGGTAAACCTAAAGCTCTCGCCCGTACGGGGGCCCAAGGGAGTTTTTTTCTCTGTGTTAGTTTTTTTTCGGGGGGTTTGGAGAGAGAGAGGTAAAAAGAGAGAGAGAGAGAGAGAGAGAGAGGAGAGAGAGAGAGGGGGGGGGGTTTGTGTGTGTGTGTTGTGGGGTGTGGGTGGGGCTGTGTCTGTGGGGGTGGGGTTTTTGTTTTTTTTGTTTTTTGTGTGTGTGTGTGTGTGTTGGGCGTGGTGTGTATTCAAATTGCTTTTTTTGTGGGAAGGTGAAGATAATGCAGAGTACACTGCTTCCCCCGACCCCCCCCCCCCCCCCCCTTGGGAACAGTGCATGCACGCTGTGTGCGTTCGCGAGGGAATGCAGAATTTGTAAAAAAGGGCGCGTCTGTGCTTTGCCTACCCCCTTATTGGAGTCAAATTTTGAATGCGACCACACAAAACAAATTAATTAAAAAATTTTTTTTTATAAAAGTCCACGGGCATTTTTAAGCAGGCCCCCTTCCGGGACGTCTTTAAATGAATAAAATTTTTAAAAAGTTCATGTCGCCAAAGGGGTTATTTTTTTTTTCAAATACACCATATGTCTGGTCTTCTAAAAAAAGGGGTTTTTTTCCCCTAAAAAAAAGTTTTGTGGCTTGTGTTTTTTTCAAGTAAACTATGCTGACATTCGATTGTACGAAACACCCCGTTTTTTTTTAAACCCAAAAGTCGCCCAAAGCATTTTTAATCTACGTTACAAAAATGGCGGGGGGTTTTAAAAAAAGTTTTTAAAAAAAAATCTTTTAACCAGGCCCTAGTAAAAACCCAAAACCCAAAGAAGGAAAAAAAAATCACATTTTAAAAAAATTTCCCAAAAAATTTTTAAAAGGGGGGTCTTCCCCCCTTTAAAGGGCATGTTTGGGTTGTTCAAAAGAAAAGATCGAGGGGTGTTTCGATGTAGTGTTACTTTTTTTCGGGGAATTTACTTCTTTTCCTGTTTCGGGTCGTGCAAACCAAAAACGTACTCGCCAAAGGAGATTGCCGAGGGGACAGTACGGGGAAAAAGGAGAGTCCGGGATTCCGCCCAAATGACGTATAAATGCCCCAAAAATATCGTGAAGAAAGACATGTCCCTAAAAAACTTTCGCATTTAAGAGTAAAAAATCAACTATTTTCCGGCGATAATGGGGAGATGCCCCAGCTAGAGTAAAAAATTCCCCAAAAAAAAAGGGGCATCGGGAAAGTGAAATTTTCATGAATGTTTGGAGTTCAAAAAGTACCAGTTTGAACTACAGCTCCTTGTACAGTACCCCCCCTGCCTTAGCGCTTGTGGTTTTTTTCAGGCGTTCGACATTATTTTTACAGGTTGACCATATTAGTAAGTTACACACATACGCACGACACAGACATACATAAATTTTTCACATGCACTACATACATCTTTTTACACCACACACCACACCACCCCCACACACACACACACACACACACACCCCACACATTACCGTAGTAGTAAATAATTTTTAAAATTTTTTTTTTTTTTAAAGTGAAAACCACTTTTTTTTCATTTTTTTTTATTATGAGAAAATTTTTTTCCTTTGCCAGGAATTTGTCAGCTATGCATATCACACTAATTCTCTTCCCTGCTGTAAAATCCCCTTTTAATTGCTGTTCACTTTTTAGTCCCCCCCTCCCCCCCCCCAAAAACACAAAACCACCACACACACACCACACACACACACACACACACACAACACACACACACATAAAACCCCCTACCCCTTTTTTTCCAAATTCCCCCCTTTTTAATTCATTCCCCCCATTAAGTTCTGAAGTTCCCCCAAAAAAAAAAAATTAGAATCGGGGTCTTTTAAAAAATATTGCAGTCAAAGATTTTGGCTTTATTTTAAAAACTGATGGTGACGTGCCGTACTTTCCCATCAAAGCTGAGATCTAAGTCTTATTCTCTTTCCACCAGGGCAGGTATAGCTTTCATACTACTATCCCCGGGATATATCTTAAAAAGCAAAAATAAGTCACCCCCTGTGTCCAAATACTGATAAATAATTTACTTTCTAAAGCAAAATGGTTGTTGGGGGGAAACTGAACTTGCAGGGGGGCCCCAAAAAGTTCACCCCAAAGTCCTGAAAAAAAAAAACCCAAAAATATTTTTCACTGGAGTCCCCAAAATTTTTTATTTGTGGAAAAGGGCACTTCGTGTTTTAATAAGAATCGAAAAATTTAGTTTTTTTGGGGAAAAAGTAACAGCGGGGGAAAAAAATCAAAAAAAAACATTTCAATTTCAGTGGCAGCGGCAGTGTGACTGACTACTGCACAATGACAGTAACAATGTATGTTTCAGTTTGTTGCCAACACTCAACCAAAAACCAAAAAACTATTTTTAAAAAACCCGCCCTACCTGAGATGAAATGAAACACAAAAAGATAACCACCCATTCCCCAACCTTACCTTTTTTCGTCTCTGAGTTTTGGGTCTCTTGTCCTAAAAAACGGTGTCCGTTGCGGGTTTTAGGTTTTTCTTTGCAGCTGGCGAATGAACAAGAGTGCTTTAAAAAATTTTTCTGTTAAAAATAGTTGGCACAGCATCCTCTTTCAGCTGTCTTTGGACCCTAATTCCCCGCTTCCATTTTTTCCTTCCCCGGTGTGTTGGTCTTGGAAATGTTTCTTTTTGAAGGACCCCGAAAATTCCCCCAAAATGTCCCCAAATAAAAAACTTTTCCCGTTTGGTGACAAAATTTATCCACAATCGCCTAAAAAATGGCTGGAGGCACCTGAAAAAGCATGAACGCTTATCTTTGCTTTTTTCCCCCTGAATTCCCCAAAACCCCCCACACACCCAAAAATTTTTCCCCCCCCCCACTTCTTTTTTTAATCAATCGGGAAACCCCCTTTTACGAATGAGGCTTCTTTTTCCTGTTTCAGCCCTTTTTTTTCCCAGTCCGCAGGAAAGCGTTTCACTGCAAGAGGGCACAGGGGCGATTCGGGGCGGGGTTTCGCAAGCCAATACTAAAACCGTGTATTTGGTCAAAATAGATTTTTAAAAATGGGTGAGAACCCCTTTTAAAGCTTTTAAGATTTTTTTTCTTTTTTTCAAAGTTGGTAAGCGTGTAATCTGGTGACTTCTTTTCTACCAAACTGGAAGTGATCTGTCTGAAAAAAATGTTAGAAAAAATACCCAAGGAAGATAATTAACTTCAATTGAGGAAAACTCCTTCCTTCCAGTTTTTGTAGATTGACAAAAACTGGGAAAAAAATCTACGTTACGTAAGAAATTTTACTGCAGAAAAGGTTACTTGTTTGTTCCATGTAAAGTTTTTTTTTTTGCGGAACCCCGCTTTTAAAGCATCAAAATTTTTTTTTCCCGGTTTCACCATTTGCATTCCCTTTTGGGGTTTTTAAACGTGTACCCATGAAAAATTGATGAAGCTGGAAATTGAGTTGGGTTTTTCCAATTAAAAAGACAGGTGGGACCTTGTAGTAATTTTTGATTTTTAGTACGTTTTAGAGCATAAAAAGGGTTTTTAAACACAAAATCGGGGGGGAGAGACTAGTAAATCTTCGTTCTAGCTCACCCGCCCTCAACAGTTTGGGCGGTTGCCCTAAAAAGAAGATTTATAGTTCTGCTAAGTAAGACTTAAAAAAAATTTACAAACATACATAATGTGGGTTATCTGTTTTAATACTAATTTACAAAATTTTTGAGACTTCGTTTTTGCTTAATCCTTTTTTTTCTTGATCGTCTTCTAACATTTTTCGCGCATTTTTCATCAAATGGTCTCTATCTTTTTTGTGAAAAAACTACAGCTTTAATTGCTCTTAAAATTTTTTTAAAACTGAGTTATATTTCTGCATAAAATCCCACACTTACCCCAGATTCTTCCACTGAAAGCCCGTTTGATAAAATTTTTTTTTTTTCAAAAATATGTTTTTTTTTTGCCGAACATTTTATCTATAATAAATGTGTTGCTTCCCCCCAAATGTCTTAAAAGTGTTCTAAACACTCGCTAAGTTTATTGTAGGATCAAAAATAGATTTCATATCCTCCAAAAAACCTTCTGTTTTTGATTTTTTGGGTTCAAAATTTAAAAATTTTTTAAAAAATTTTTTAAAAATTAAAAAAATATTTTTTTAAAAGGTCAAAAACCCCCCCCCCCCCCCCCCCCCCCCCCCCCCCCCCCCCCAAAAAAAGAAAAGGGGTTTTTGTATAAAGTTTTAAAATCGGCAGACCCAAAGTTGCCCCGCTCCATATTTTTTAAAAACAAATTTAAACTAATCCGTTTTTGTTTTTATCATACTCTCTGTCAAAACTTGTTCAGTATAATAAAAACCCCATAAGGCCCAAATGTGTAAGATTAACCCCTTCAGTTCTGTAGATCTTTCTATTTAGACTAATATAATTTTTTTGCTTGTTGTTTGCCTTAAACCCCATTAAAGCGAGAGGCTGGGCAAAAAACAAAAAAAAAAACTTTTAAAAAAATTTAGCGAACCCCCCGGAACGTGGACAAAGAGTCCAAGACGAAACACAATGTTTCGACCTTTAGGTCTTATAAAGGGGAGACATTAACGAATAAAACAAGAAAATTACTTAGCTTTGATCGCTTCAGATCACTGGTAGGGTTCAGCGCAAGGAAAAGGGGTTGAATGAAACGAGGCTGTTGGAAGGGAAATAGTGAGCGAGTCAAAAATCGTTAAAGAAAATAATTTATTACTGATAGGAAATAATAATGGGCAAAATATGAGAGAAAAAAAAAAAAAAAAAAAAAAAAAAGGGCAAGATTACTACCAATCTGTGTCAATAAGTATGGGTATGGGAGAAAGGAGAGTGGGTTAGAGGATTCTTAAACAGCAGGGTTGCCGTGGCAACAGTCCCAAGGCGAAGGCGATGGTGATGTCAATGCCAGTGGTAGTATCAATACTAGCAATAGTATTACTGAATGATACTGCTAACAACGATAGTGAAGGTTAGGTAATGAAAGCATGATACAGAAATATATTTAAAAAAATAAAATTTTTTATAATAATCAAATAAATAAATAAATGAAACATTAAAAATAATAATAAATTAAAAAATCAGTAAATAATAATAATTAAAAAATAAAATAAAAAAAAAAAAAAATAATTAAAAAAAAAAAAAATAATGATAATAAATGCATAAATAAGATAGCTATAAGTTGTGTGAGGTGAATAGTGGGAGATAAGGTAGTATGTGTGTGTGTGGTGGGAGGATATTTATGGGCTGAGATAGAAGTGGGGGTTGGAAACATGTTACTTTAAGGTGTAGATGCTATGAGGGTGGAGGGGAGAAGGGGATGGGTTTACGTACTAACTGGGGGGGGGGGAGGGGCAACATATTCACACCTATACACAATCTCTCTCTTCTCTCTTCTCTCTCTCCCTCCTCTCTCTCTCTCTCTCCCCCCCCCCCCTTTCACGACCAACGATAAAGGAGCCAGCATTCTATTTATTATGTGTGTGTGTATGTGTGAGTTGTGAGTGTGTGTGTGTGTGTGTGTGTGTGTGTGTGTGTGTGTGTGTGTTCCATTTGTAATATCAGCCTTATTCATTGGTTACCCCCACCTCCACCCCCAGCAACCGCCATATCCACCAACACCCCTACACACACCATTACTAGGGCAGGGGGAGGGGGGAGTAAGTCGATTGATGTAGCAAATGGAGAGACTCAGAGAGTGTAGGAAAAGGGAAGATGATGATAGCTGCAACCTATGTCTGAGGTAAACAGAGGGAGGTAGGGTGGTATGGGTGTGTGTAGGTGGGGGATATTTCAGGCTGGAGCTGCAGAGATGGAATGGTACATACTACTTTTGGACGTTGATGCCATGAGGGTGGACGGTGCCCAGTTTGGCAATGAGATGAGATTCCTGCATAAGGCTTTTCCAAGCTGTCACTCTTAGATTGCCAAAGTGCCAAGACTTTGACATGGTTGATGTTGTGTTGGGCATGGTTGAAGTGTAGAGCGACGGGTTTGGGCCGATGGTGGCGGATGTCGGCCAGGTGTTCAGAGATGCGCGTCTCAAGTGTGCGAGATGTCTCACCTACATAGATCTTACCGCACAGCTGACAGTGGATGGCATACACAATGTTATGGCTCTGGCAGGAGAAAGTGCGTTTTAATAGTGAAAGAGCCTGTGGGGCCATGTAGGATGGTGTCTGGTTTGGTGAGAGAGCAGATTTTGCAGTTGGGTTTTTGAGCAGGGGAAAGTACCTGGTGGCTTAGGTGTTGAGATTTTGTTCAGCTTAGAGCGCACCAGTAGGTCGTTGAGGTTTTTGTCACGTTTGAAAGTGATCATTGGTGTGGTCTCAAAGGCAGGTTTATGGTTTTCTACTATGTGCCAGTTAGACTTCAGGATCCTGCAGATGGGCAGATTGTGAGGATGGAAGAGAAGGCAGGCAGTGGGTCTGTCTGTCTCTTTGGGAGGTTTAGTTTCCAGAGTAGATGTTCTGGATTTAGCTGCAGTGCGGCTGAGAGCATCACTGATGACGGCACTAGGTATCCACGGTTGGTGAAAAAATCAGACATTTTGGCTGCTTGTATAGTGAAATCCTCTTCGCTAGAGCACAGTCTGCGTAGGCGAAGGAATTCAGAATATGGAATGCTATTTTTAGTGGACTGGTGGTGGGAAGATGTGTAGTCCAGGTATGAGTGCACATCAGTAGTTTGTAGAAGACTGAGGTTTGAAGCAGTCCATCTTTGAGGGAGATAGTGATGTCCAGGAAATTAACTGACTGTGAAATGGTGTAGGTCAGCTGGATGGATGGATGGAAGGTCTGTGCAAAGTTGAGGAAATTCTGGAGGTCATGTTCTGGCATGGATGTGGCTCCCAATCCATCATCTATGTATCTTTTGTAGAGCTCTGGTGTTGGGCCTGTGTAAGAGGTTAGTAGGCGGTGTTCTAGGTGTCCCATGAAGAGGCAGGCATAGGATGGTCCCATTTTGGTTCCCATAGCAACACCACTGATTTGTGAGAATGTGTGGTTGTTGAATTCAAAAGTATTGAGGGTGAGGACTAATTCTGCAAGTCTGACTAGTGTAGCTGTGGGAGGGTGTTGTTGGTTGGGGGGCCGTTTGTTAAGAAAGAATGCGAGGGCCTTCAGTCCATCAGCATGAGGGATGGAAGTGTAGAGAGAGACGACATCAAGGGTAAAGAGGAGGCTGGGTTTGAAAGTGGGATCTGTGTTGTATGAATTAATCATGTTGAGTGTGTGTGTAGTGTCTTTGAGGTATGTGGGGAGGCCTTGTACTATGGGTTGGAGGAGAGAGTCTAAGTACTGTGAAATGTGTTCTGTAGGGCAGCTGCATGCAGATACTATGGGTCTGCGGGAGTATTGGTTTTGTGTATTTTAGGGAGCAGGTAGAAGGTGGGTTGTTTGGTGTCTGTCATTATGAGAGTTTGGCTGTCTTCGGTAAGTTGTTGTGTTTGATTTCTTGTTTAACTGTGGTTGAGATGAGTTTCTGGTGTTGGGGGAGGGGTGATGCTGTGAGTGGTGTATAGAAATTTGTGTCTGACAGTTGTCTGTGTGCTTCTTTTATGTACAACTGTTTGTCCCAGACCACCACTGCACCACCCTTGTCTGCTGGTTTGATGACAATGTCTTGTCTTTGTCTCAGTGATTCAAGGGCTTTTTGTTCATCCCGTGAGAGGTTGGAATTGCGGACAGGTTTGGATTTAACTTGAGAGATTTCTTTTTCTACACTTTTTGATGTAGAGTTCAACTTCAGTGGATTTGTCAAGAGGTGGCTGGCGAAGCACTGGAGTTCGAAAAAGGTGGGTAAAAATGTCTGAGCTGTCTGGTAGAGGGGGCTTGGGCACACCGTCAAGTGCAGCCATCCATCTTAATTTTCTAAAGAATCTTTAACATCAACGTGGTTTTGATATTTATGGTGGCAGGCTGAATGGGAATAAATTTCAGACCTTTTGCCAGGACTGATCTTTCATCATTGGTGAGAGTCAGATTATCAGGAATGCAGCGAACAAGGTGGCGGTGTTGCTCATGGGTGATAGAAGGGTCAGTTTTGTGTGTAGGGGGATTCAACTGGTCTGGGTTTGCCTCGTGTTTGTTTCGTAATTTTGATAACTTGTCTTGCTTAATCTGGTAGCAGTGATTGTGAATGAGCTGGTTGTGTGTATGGATGAGCTGTCTGAGTCTTGAAGCAGTGGCTATGGGCATGATGATTGTGGTTTGTTGTTTGAAATGTTGAAGAAGACGGGAGAGAGATTCCAGGGATGAATTGAGTGTTTTGATATGTGCCAACATAAGTCTACGGCTGGCTTGGAATAGAATTCTTGTAGTGGTAGTGGTAAGAGCGGTGTTATGAAGATCGGATGGGGTGTGAGAAAGTGAGAAGCCGCGAGGGGTGATTCGCAGTCGAATGCATTGTTTTAGAAAGTTGAGATGAGATGCAGATTTCGTTTTCTGAAACTGTGTTTTAGCATATCCTAGTGCAAATGGCTGGATGATAGGTGGCAGAAAATGAATGGACTGGTGAAAACTGGCATGTGTACGGGAGAGGAATTGAGGGGCCGGCATTATGTTCTGATTTAGGTTCTTAGAGTTGAGAGGTCAGGAGTGCCTGATTGCGATCGCACGTACACGACTAAAAACGTATGTTAAACGAAATACGGATCAATGATTAACAGTATACAATGATCGAAAGACGTATACACGATAACAATCACACACACTGATGACGTAAACAGAAATACAAAACAACGAAGGGTAGCAGTCAGTATGAATCAAAATAGATCTAGTTGCAAAGCGAGAGGACTGCAGGCGGAAATCTAAACAAATCTTAAATAATGTTAGCGAACCGCCCAGAGAACGTGGACAAACGAGTCACAAGACGAAACACAACACGTTTCGACCTCTTAGGTCTTCATCAGGTGAGACATTAACGAATAAAACAATGAAAATTCACTTAGCTTTGATCGCTTCAGATCACTTGGTAGGGTTCAGCGCAAGGAAGAAGGCGTTGAATGAGAACGAGGCTGTTGGAAGGGAAATAGTGAGCGAGTCAAAGTCGTAATGAAGATAATAATATTACTGATAGGAATACTAATAATGGTCAAAATACTGAGAGAAAAAAAAAAAAAAAAAGGGACAAGATTACTACCAATCTGTGTCAATAAGTATGGGTATGGGAGAAAGGAGAGTGGGTTAGAGGATTCTTAAACAGCAGGGTTGCCGTGGCAACAGTCCCAGAGGCGAAGGCGATGGTGATGTCAATGCCAGTGGTAGTATCAATACTAGCAATAGTATTACTGAATGATACTGCTAACAACGATAGTGAAGGTTAAGGTAATGAAAGCATGATACAGAAATATATTTAGAAAATACAATTTTTATAATAATCAAATAAATAAATAAATGAACATTAAAAATAATAATAAATTAAAAAATCAGTAAATAATAATAATTAAAAATAAAATAAAAAAAATAAAAAAATAATTAAAAAAAAATAAATAAATAATGATAATAAATGCATAAATAAGATAGCTATAAGTTGTGTGAGGTGAATAGTGGGAGATAAGGTAGTATGTGTGTGTGTGGTGGGAGGATATTATGGGCTGAGATAGAAGTGGTGGGTTGGTACATGTTACTTTAAGGTGTAGATGCTATGAGGGTGGAGGGAAGAAGGGGATGGGTTACGTACTAACTGGGGGAGGGGGAGGGGCAACATATTCACACCTATACACAATCTCTCTCTCTCTCTCTCTCTCTCTCTCTCTCTCTCTCATCTCTCCTCTCTCTCCCCCCCCCCCCCCTTTCACGACCAACGATAAAGGAGCCAGCATTCTATTTATTATGTGTGTGTGTATGTGTGAGTGTGAGTGTGTGTGTGTGTGTGTGTGTGTGTGTGTGTGTGTGTGTGTGTGTGTGTTTCCATTTGTAATATCAGCCTTATTCATTGGTTACCCCCACCTCCACCCCAGCAACCGCCATATCCACCAACACCCCTACACACATCATTACTAGGGCAGGGGGAGGGGGGAGTAAGTCGATTGATGTAGCAAATGGAGAGACTCAGAGAGTGTAGGAAAAGGGAAGATGATGATAGCTGCAACCTATGTCTGAGGTAAACAGAGGGAGGTAGGGTGGTATGGGTGTGTGTAGGTGGGGGATATTTCAGGCTGGAGCTGCAGAGATGGAATGGTACATACTACTTTTGGACGTTGATGCCATGAGGGTGGACGGTGCCCAGTTTGGCAATGAGATGAGATTCCTGCATAAGGCGTTCCAAGCTGTCACTCTTAGATTGCCAAAGTGCCAAGACTTTGACATGGTTGATGTTGTGTTGGGCATGGTTGAAGTGTAGAGCGACTGGTTTGGGCCGATGGTGGCGGATGTCGGCCAGGTGTTCAGAGATGCGCGTCTCAAGTGTGCGAGATGTCTCACCTACATAGATCTTACCGCACAGCTGACAGTGGATGGCATACACAATGTTATGGCTCTGGCAGGAGAAAGTGCGTTTAATAGTGAAAGAGCCTGTGGGGCCATGTAGGATGGTGTCTGGTTTGGTGAGAGAGCAGATTTTGCAGTTGGGTTTTGAGCAGGGGAAAGTACCTGGTGGCTTAGGTGTTGAGATTTTGTTCAGCTTAGAGCGCACCAGTAGGTCGTTGAGGTTTTTGTCACGTTTGAAAGTGATCATTGGTGTGGTCTCAAAGGCAGGTTTATGGTTTTCTACTATGTGCCAGTTAGACTTCAGGATCCTGCAGATGGGCAGATTGTGAGGATGGAAGAGAAGGCAGGCAGTGGGTCTGTCTGTCTCTTTGGGAGGTTTAGTTTCCAGAGTAGATGTTCTGGATTTAGCTGCAGTGCGGCTGAGAGCATCACTGATGACGGCACTAGGGTATCCACGGTTGGTGAAAAAAATCAGACATTTTGGCTGCTTGTATAGTGACAAAAACCTCAACGACATTTTGGCTGCTTGTATAGTGACAAAAACCTCAACGACCTACTGGTGCGCTCTAAGCTGAACAAAATCTCAACACCTAAGCCACCAAGGTACTTTCCCCTGCTCAAAACCCAACTGCAAAATCTGCTCTCTCACCAAACCAGACACCATCCTACATGGCCCCACAGGCTCTTTCACTATTAAACGCACTTTCTCCTGCCAGAGCCATAACATTGTGTATGCCATCCACTGTCAGCTGTGCGGTAAGATCTATGTAGGTGAGACATCTCGCACACTTGAGACGCGCATCTCTGAACACCTGGCCGACATCCGCCACCATCGGCCCAAACCAGTCGCTCTACACTTAAACCCATGCCCAACACAACATCAACCATGTCAAAGTCTTGGCACTTTGGCAATCTAAGAGTGACAGCTTGGAACGCCTTATGCAGGAATCTCATCTCATTGCCAAACTGGGCACCGTCCACCCTCATGGCATCAACGTCCAAAAGTAGTATGTACCATTCCATCTCTGCAGCTCCAGCCTGAAATATCCCCCACCTACACACACCCATACCACCCTACCTCCCTCTGTTTACCTCAGACATAGGTTGCAGCTATCATCATCTTCCCTTTTCCTACACTCTCTGAGTCTCTCCATTTGCTACATCAATCGACTTACTCCCCCCTCCCACTGCCCTAGTAATGATGTGTGTAGGGGTGTTGGTGGATATGGCGGTTGCTGGGGGTGGAGGTGGGGGTAACCAATGAATAAGGCTGATATTACAAATGGAACACACACACACACACACACACACACACACACACACACACGCACACACACACACACACACTCACACTCACACATACACACACACATAATAAATAGAATGCTGGCTCCTTTATCGTTGGTCGTGAAAGGGGGGGGGGGGGGGGGGGGGAGAGAGAGAGAGAGAGAGAGAGAGAGAGAGAGAGAGAATTGTGTATAGGTGTGAATATGTTGCCCCTCCCCCTCCCCCAGTTAGTACGTAAACCCATCCCCTTCTTCCCTCCACCCTCATAGCATCTACACCTTAAAGTAACATGTACCAACCCACCACTTCTATCTCAGCCCATAATATCCTCCCACCACACACACACATACTACCTTATCTCCCACTATTCACCTCACACAACTTATAGCTATCTTATTTATGCATTTATTATCATTATTTTTTTTTTTTTAATTATTTTTTTATTTTTTTTTATTTTATTTTTTAATTATTATTATTTACTGATTTTTTAATTTATTATTATTTTTAATGTTTCATTTATTTATTTATTTGATTATTATAAAAATTGTATTTTCTAAATATATTTCTGTATCATGCTTTCATTACCTTAACCTTCACTATCGTTGTTAGCAGTATCATTCAGTAATACTATTGCTAGTATTGATACTACCACTGGCATTGACATCACCATCGCCTTCGCCTCTGGGACTGTTGCCACGGCAACCCTGCTGTTTAAGAATCCTCTAACCCACTCTCCTTTCTCCCATACCCATACTTATTGACACAGATTGGTAGTAATCTTGTCCCTTTTTTTTTTTTTTTTTTCTCTCAGTATTTTGACCATTATTAGTATTCCTATCAGTAATATTATTATCTTCATTACGACTTTGACTCGCTCACTATTTCCCTTCCAACAGCCTCGTTCTCATTCAACGCCTTCTTCCTTGCGCTGAACCCTACCAAGTGATCTGAAGCGATCAAAGCTAAGTGAATTTTCATTGTTTTATTCGTTAATGTCTCACCTGATGAAGACCTAAGAGGTCGAAACTAGTTGTGTTTCGTCTTGTGACTCGTTTGTCCACGTTCTCTGGGCGGTTCGCTAACATTTATTTAAGATTTGCTTAATATCCTCGCCATTGTAAAGAACGACGACAGTAACTTTAAGTTTGTCAACGTCTAAGTTTTGCCAGCTAATAAGAATTCCTTTCATAAGAAATTGTCACTGACGCCCAGAGCTCCATTTCTCGCCTCATCTTTTAAGACAGAAATTTTAAATATCATTGTGAACGTGTCTCCTAATTTTGTGCGTGGAATGAACTGTAATTTTGTAGAAGCTTTCTTTAAAACCGATTCTCTTCTGTGGAGGATGTACTGTTTGTCCCCAAACGGCTTTATTTCGATCTCTTTCCGACTGTCGTCCTCTGGCATAAGACTTACATGTAAAGGGCCAGAGTTCAATGCTTTTCTGAAACTTTTTTGACGGTCAAAAAATGTAAATGGGCTTAAGAATTCAAATTTTATGTCCCATTCTAAATATGGTTCTAAGTGCCATTTGTTGTCAGTTTTTCGAACTATTTTATATTCATACTGACCCGCATTATTTGCTTCTAGATTGCGTAGTTGTTCTAGTTTAGGAAACTTTTTGTTGTCGCCAACCTCTTTGCGCTTATAATAACCATCTTTACTGTACTCAAAACCATACAAAGTGCCTATCTCACCGTTTTGTTCAAAGTCCTCAACGTCTGCAAGGTCTTTTAATTCTAAAGTTACACACCTCTCAGGCGCTAATGTAACTCCCGATTCTTCTGGTCCACGTGACATTTTTTAAAACAACGTATTATTTTATTTCTAAAACAATGTGCAGGTTATCACATTTTACGACTTTCCCTGTTTTATCTGTGATCTTTATATTAAATGATCTGACCCTCCCACAAGCTAATCTTTTAAACTGTAAATTAGGGAATTGTATAATTTCATAATCGCAATATGCAGCTTTCCCTGATGGAAGAGCTCTTAAAACAGTTGAGGGCCTTCCATCATATAAGTTTTCATCAGTGCTCAGCTCGTCCAAATGAAACATAGAGTAATGAATGTAATGCAAGATCGAGCGGATATTCTCCCTCATAAGTAGTTTTGTCTGATGTAACTCTAAAACTATGAAAGTCTCGATTGTTAGTTGTAAAGCCTAACATTTTAGCTAGCTCTCCATCAAAATAGTAACCTACTTCTTCTTTTTCAGGTTTGAATGCTAACATTATTTTCAAATTTGCATTGTTAAGTTTGAGAGTAATGTCGAAGTTACTCATTGCTTCTTTCAGCGAGCAAAAACCCGTAATAACCATCAGGTATGGTTAACTGGCTAACAAAAGTTTCCTCTTTTGTCAAATTTTTTAATCTTATTATTCTCCTTGGATTCAGTTATAATAAACCATACGACTTTGTAAAAAAATTTCATGGAGTGCAACCCTTTGGGTTCCGCATTCATTATCAATAGCATATTCTAAAAACGAAGGACTGTCTTGTGTTGTTATTGTTACAAACATTTTTTAAAACAAATTTAAAAATGAGTGCATTCAAATATACTAATGCAAAATATTCTGTTGGGCCGCACTACAGTCCTAAAGATATAACAACTGATACCCTCGGCATTTCTGTGACTCAGTCTGACGCCTTCCAAGTAAAGGTTAGTACTCCATTAAACAGATATCTTAACCCTCCTATTAAAAAAGACTACATCGCGAAAGTGTGGTTCAGTCATCCGATGCAGTTTTATCAGAACCAGTTAAACTTTGCTGTGTTTTGTGCATCAACTGGGTGTGGAGTGTCGTATGCTGATCATTTAAATCATCCTTATCCTTTGGTGAGGTCAGTGTATAGATTTCATTTTTATTACACCTTCAGACGTATTTTATCTGAACTGCAAGCGCCATTACCAAATGACAAAACGTTTAATCCATTCAGCAACAGAATAGATTACAAGGCTTTTGAAAGGATCTGTAACGAATTTGATATTGACCCAAAGACAGACTTTAGACAAAAGTTGGATCTTAATCATGGTTTAGGCACCCTTTATTTTTGGGGCGTGCACAGAAAGTATAACTATGATTGGGATCCTCCTTACACATCTTTCTCTTCAGGCACAACTGTTTCACCTCGGGTCCATAGAGCAAGAGCATAAAACAGCATGGACAACATTTTATTTTGGATACCTCTAAGGCCTAACTAGAGCGGGAATAGAACGAATAAACGACTCCATTCGTACTTATGTTTGGTGTTTGCTAGGTTCGCAAGCACAAACGAGATCAAACATAATTGATCCTTCTACTGGCTTTGACGCCCAAAAACAGTATTTAGCAAATTTAGAGGATTCTATTAATTCTGCAATTCATTTGCCTTTAAGTATTAAAAGGTACCAAAATGTTTTGCAATACGCAAGATCGAAAGTGACTTTGCTGTTGGCACTGGTTTATACATGCTGCCTTCTGACCTCAGACTTCAGATAGGAACAATAATAAACTACAATAATGAAATCCTTGTGGCTGGCAATGAAGAGAAGGTCGGGAAAAACGACATAAATTCTGAGCCAGTAATATTACAAACAATAAACAAACAAGCCCCTCAAAACCCCATCCAATCCCCGCGGCCCAAAGCCCAAAGGCCATTGAAGACGCGGACTTTGTTCGTGATGACCATGAATATGAAAAGACGGCACTTGTTATTGGATTAACTGCCCTAGGATTACTTGGTCTTTATCTTACTAAAAATTAACCCAACTATTAAGACAACTAATGCCTATAAGTGCTCAGCCATAAAGCCAACTACTTTACTTGCAGCAGACAAAAGCCAGCTAACGATCCCCCCTATTATACCAGGCAAAGAATCTATTGCCTTACTGGCTAATTTTTTTAGTAAGTTTGCAAGGTGATCGAGTTGTTTTTTTTTACCCATGATTTATCTGACGACGGAGTTGGCGGTCCTGGTGGCACTGCACCCCACCACCGCCGCCTGTAATTGCCATCACCAGTGTACTTATTGCAAATCCTAAGGCTGTTATAACACTTGCTAATGTGACACCTTGCTCTCTAAACAGTGTTCTTATTCGTTCTGCTAACGTTGTGTCTTCATATAAAATTCTTTGGATAGTTTCTCTTATTCTGCTCACTTGAGTTCGTAATTGTTCTCGGTTAGTAGACAACACTTCTAGTCTTGCTGATCTCTCTTGTTCAAGATCTTTTAGTCTTTGTGTTATTCTTTCTTTAACACCAGGCCCTAAGTTGCGGTCATCAGCCTCAACTAGTTTTTCTTTTTCTCTTTTTATATGCTCATCTAGTTCACCCAGTTTTGCTAAATTGTTTGTTAATTCGACTCTGATGCTTCTCAAAGCATGATTAAGGGCCGTTATTTCTCTCATAGGTAGCGGCGGATCGTGCATAGTTTTTAATGCTGTTTCTTCTGAAAAACTGGTTTCTGCTTCTATTGCTTGTATTAGTTTGTCTGTTGATTGATTTAAAACTTCAAGTGGCATGTTTTGTATTTGGTTATCTGGTGGGATTTCTTGTTGTGTGTTTTGAAGTTTAGCAACTGCTTCCCTATCTAATTTTTGTTTAGGAATGCCAAGGCGTTTTTGTTCGTTCACACTGAGTCTTTGTCTAATTGTACCCATGCTTACAAACTTTGATGAGTTTCGTTTAGTTGTAAGCTGAACAAGTTGTCCTTGGTCGTTTTTCACATACAAATGGTCATCTTTTACTTCAAAATCATTAGGGTCTAAATATTCAGGAGGTTCTTGGCCTAAACTTTGATAAAGTGCTCCGACCTTACTTTCTGTTAATTCACGCCGCAATGAGGGCAATGAATGTGCCGAAGGAGTCATTTCACTCATGTCGTCTTCAGGTTCAAAAACATCATAATCTTCAATGCCTGCCATGTTTTTAAATAATTAACTTTTTATTTTGTTTTATAAAAAAAATGTCACAAGCATATGGCTCGATTCTTGACCCGCATAGAAGACTGAAAGAGCCCTTTGGCGTGAAGGGAAATAAACAGAATATTATTGTTCCAAATAATCCATCTACTATTGATTCAGATCAAATTCTTACTGTTAAATTTCCAGACCTAGGAGCAGATGAAGTGATTGTGCCAGGATCTGCACGGCTTACTTTCAAAATAGAACTTGATTCAGCAACAGACGCAAACAGGACAGTTGTACAGAATCTGGGACGGGCAATCGTTAAGAAAATTTCTATAAAACTTGAGGGGCAAGAAATATTTTCTTTACACAATGCAGACATATTTCTAATCTATTGTGATCTATGGCTAACCGCGAATGAAAGGGCTGACCTCGCGTTTCAAGGAATCGAAAGTGATGAAGCACTAAAACACAGAATAGATGCTGACAATGCTGCATCTGGCAACAAGCCCGAAGCTGTAAATTTTGCGTATGGAAATCGCTTTTCCATACCCTTGGATTTTGAGTTATTAAGCGCGCATGCACCATACTTTCAAGGAGCATTAAAAGACAGATTGACATATGAACTAACTTTTAATGAATACAAACGGGTCATTAAATCTACAGACACTGATTCCAAGTACAGCATTTTCGACATCTTATTGGAGTTTGATACTATTAGCAACCCTAACTTAGCAAGGCTGATTGAGCAACAATATCAGTCAAAATTAGCAATATATTACGAAAGAGTGATTCATCATTCTAAATATCCTAAAAGCAGGGCAGACACAATATGGAATTTTAGTTTTAGCGCCGCAGCACGATCGCTTAAAGGTATTTTATTGCTGTGTGAAGATGAAGAACCATTCAAAAGACAAACTGAAAAGTTTATTAATCCTAAAATAACGAAAGTACAATGTTCAATTGAGGGCAGTCCTAACCAAATCTACAGTAGTGGGCTTAAACCTTATCATCATTTTGACGAAATAAGAAAATATTTTGGAGGCGGGAGGCATAGAAGTCCAACAGCAGATCTTGTGTCCAAAGATCTACATCTTCATAATGTTAGACTTGATGATTATTTAACAACGAAATACGGTTTATGGATTGACCTAAGGTCAACAGAGGATAATCAGTTGCATGGGAGTGGGAGAACAGTTAAAGACGTAATAAACATTCAAATTGATAAAGAAAAAGAGAGTGATAAACCACTTAATGTATATTTGTTTTTAATATATGATGCGCAGCTGAATATTCAAGATAACAGATTAAAAGATATCCAATACTAAATTATTTTTATTTTTAAAAAAAGCATGTCTGTTCAGGTTTATCCAAAAGTGCCCAAAGAAGAGAACTCTGTTGCTGTAGACATAAAAACTTTCAGATTAACAAACATAACACAAATGCAAACCCAACTAGAGCAGGACCTTTCAAAATACAGTAAAACCAAACGAAGGTATTCTGCTGTCTTTAATGCTGTTACATATGTTAATACTGGAGCATCGATCACTAGTGCTCTATCAGCAGGAACAAGTGTAGGTCTCTTAGCAACAGGCGTAGGTGCACCGGCAGCTTTGCCTCTAGGCGGTTTGTCTTTAACTCTTGGCCTGTGTTCATTAGCTGTAAGTGCTGTCAGCAAAAAAATAAAAGCTAAACTCCAAAAGCACAAGCTATGGTTCAACTAATAACAGCTAAACTTAGTTCCTTCAAACTGTTAATAAATAAAGCACTAGTTGACTCAAACATCACGGATGAAGAATTTAGTCGCCTACAGGCTGATTTTGAGGACTACAAAAGACAAAAGTTTGATCTTCAAAGAAAGGCACGGGCAACTTTTTCTCAACAACCAGACACCGACCAGATAAAAAAGGAATGTTTAAAAAAAGTAAACGAAACATTAAACTCTGTTCTAAACAGCTCACATTAACAACCCCAAAGGGCGCTTATACTTTAGTTTATGAGTCCAAGCACAAAAAGACCGTTGATATTGATTCTGATAAAGTATTTTTTTTAATTTAAATAAATATGTTGAGTTAGAAAAGAAACTCAGCATGGATAAGATATATGACAGTTTTGACTCTTGGTTAGATGCAATGGAAGAGGAAGAGCGTTTGTCAAAAGCTTTAAATGAGGTCGTTTTAGAAGTTATTGATCCAACAAACGTACAGGCAAGCGTTGTACATGCTATTTCTCAAGTTCCAAGTAAACTAACAATAAACCCTCCAGTTAAAGTAAGGGTAGTTGTTTTAATCGACTATATAACAATAAACGAAGAAAATCTAGAAGTCTGGGTCTCAACTAAACAGCAGACTATTCTTTCTTATAATGACTTAACATCCGGTTGGGCAGATCAACTTCTTACACAGTTTAATGAAGCCTCTGAAGCAGCTAAAATGAGAGGCTCTGGTTGGTCAGAGGGCGAAGTCCTAGACATCAGATTAAGACAGGCTAAGTATGAGCCGATTGTAGGCAAGTCTTACATTCCACTGCCTCCAACATTGGTTGCAAAGAAAGCAGTTCTGAACATAAAGAATACAGACAACAAATGTTTCATGTGGTGCGTTCTTGCTAGGCTGCATGTACTCCGCAAAAACGCAGAGAGAGTATCTAACTATCAACCTTACATCAATGATCTTAATTTCAGTGGAATATCCTTTCCTGTTAGCTTAGACAAAATTGATCAGTTTGAAGAACAGAATCGCCCAATAACTGTTAACGTATACACATGGTCTGAGGAAACAAATTTGGTGCCTATCAGAGTGTCTAAGAATAGTCCGTCGATTGGTGAACCAGACAAAAATCATGTAGACTTACTCCTGATGTCTTCACTGGCAGGGCTACCGCACTACACATTGATACGAACAATGAGTAGATTATTGGCGCATACTACAACAGATCATGGCAAACAAGAATTCTGCAGAAAATGTTTAACAAGAATTCCATCTGTTCAAGCTGCGAGTGAACATGTAAAACATTGTCTTAGTCCAGTTGACTGCAATACAGAACTAATTATGCCAAGAGAAGGCAGTAAGGTTAGTTTTAAGAATTACAAAAACTCCAGAGGTCTCCATACGTTGTTTACGCAGACTTTGAATCGCTTATTGTTCCTTATGAAGGGCCAACCCCGCAGAAACTTCCAAAAACAGTTTTAATGAGTAATCATCAGATTTGTTCGTTTGCTTTCATCATTGTCAGGTCGGATGGCGCCCATTCAGAGCCAGAATTATATAGAGGACCTAATGCGGCTAGTAGATTTTTACAGCGCATGCAGCAAGTGCGTAATGCTTGTTCTAATAATCTGAATTTATCTGAAATCATGATGACGCCCGAAGACCAAGAACAGTATGAATCAGCCACTCACTGTTGGATTTGTGGTTTAGAGCTAACACCTAAAAGTTTAAACCCAACAGTAAGAGATCATGATCACATTAGCGGAGAATTTAGAGGAGCAGCACATAACAATTGCAATCTTCAACTAAAGTTTGATCCTAGGACTTGGAGACTTCCTATATTCTTTCATAACTTGCGAGGTTACGACTCTCACCTTATAATGCAAGCAGTAACCAGCGACTTCAGGGCGTCATGCATTGCGCAGTCATCAGAAAAGTACATGTGTTTCACTTTAAATAATTTATCTTTTTATGACTCTATGCAACACCTGATGGGGAGTTTAGAGTCACTGGCTATGTCCTTAAAGTCCTGCCCAATAACAGAAGAATATTTTGACCCAACTCTTGTTAGAAAGGGCGTTTACCCTTATGAGTACATGAACAGTTGGCAAAGGTTTGACGAAGATACACTTCCGCCTAAAGGGGCGTTTTTTAGTAGTCTTAGAGGAAAGGACATCAGTGATTCTGATTACCAGCATGCTCAAGAAGCGTGGCAGAAATTAGAGTGTAAAACAATGGGAGACTATCATGATTCTTATTTAATGGCGGATACCTGTTTGTTGGCAGATATCTTTGAAAATTACAGAAAGACCTGCATGAAACATTATAGTCTAGATCCTGCGCATTATATTTCTGCGCCTGGGATGAGTTGGGACGCTTTCTTAAAATATACAGGTGTACAGATTGATTTATTGTCTGACCTGCCAATGCTTCAGATGATTGAAAACGGATTGCGTGGGGGAATTAGTATGGTGTCTCACCATTACTGTAAAGCAAACAACAAATACTTGGATGACTATGATCCAAGTAGGAAGTCTAACTATCTTATGTATTTAGATGCAAACAATCTGTATGGTTGGGCTATGAGTCAATCACTTCCATTACGTAACTTTAAAATGTACACAGGACTCAAAGACATTCAAAAGTTTTTAAAATGGCTACCTACTCTAGAAGCTGATCGTAAAAGAGGTCTCATTCTAGAAGTTGATTTAGAATATCCTCATGAACTTCATGATTACCATAATGACTATCCATTAGCGGC
>JAMYXO010002333.1:7500-24317 GCA_033310375.1 Conus canariensis | reverse complement strand
GGACCACATTGAAGAGAAGACACCATGGACCACATTGAATAGAGGACACCATGGACCACATTGAATAGAGGACACCATGGACTACATTGAAGAGAGGACATCATGGACTACATTGAAGGGAGGACATCATGGACCACATTGAAGGGAGGACATCATGACCACACTGAGAAGAGGACACCATGGACCACATTGAAGAGAGGACACCATGGACCACATTGAAGACAGGACACCAGACACCATGGACCAGATTGAAGAGAAGACACCATGGACCACATTGAAGAGAGGTCATCATGGAAACATTGAAGACAGGACACCATGGACCACATTGAAGAGAAGACATCATGGACCACATTGAAGAGAGGACACCATTGACCACATTGAATAGAGGACACCATGGACCACATTGAATAGAGGACACCATGGACTACATTGAAGAGAGGACATCATGGACTACATTGAAGGGAGGACATCATGGACCACATTGAAGGGAGGATATCATGGACCACACTGAGGAGAGGACACCATGGACCACATTGAAGAAAGGACACCATGGACCACATTGAAGAGAAGACACCATGGACCACCTAGAAGAGAGGACACCAGACACCATGGACCACATTGAAGAGATGACAACAGACACCATGGACCACATTGAAGAGATGACAACAGACACCATGGACCACATTGAAGAGAGGACACCATGGACCACATTGATGAGAAGACACCATGGACCACATTGAAGAGAGAACACCAGACACCATGGACCACATTGAAGAGAGGACACCATTGAATACATTGAAGAGAGGACACCATTGACCACATTGAAGGGAGGACACCATGGACCACATTGAAGAGAGGACACCATGGACCACATTGAAGAGAGAACATCATGGACCCCATTGAATAGAGGACACCATGGACCACATTGAAGAGAGGACACCAGACACCATGGACCACATTTAAGAGAGGACACCATGGACTACATTGTGGAGAGGACACCATGACCACATTGAAGAGAGGACACTATGGAACACATTGAAGAGAGGACACCATGTTCAACATTGAAGAGAGGACACCAGACACCATGGACCACATTGAACAGAAGACACCTTGGACCACATTGAAGAGAGGACACCATGGACCACATTGAGGAGAGGACATCATGGACCACATTGAAGAGAGGACACCATGGACCACATTGAAGAGAGGACACCATGGACCACATTGAAGAAGAGACACCATGGACCACATAGAAGAGAGGACATCAGACACCATGGACCACATTGAAGAGAGAATACCATGGACCACATTGAAGAGAAGACACCATGGACCACATTGAAGACAGGACACCAGACACCATGGACCACATTGAAGACAGGACACCATGGACCACATTGAAGAGAGGACACCATGGACCACATTGAAGAGAGGACACCAGACACCATGGACCACATTGAAGAAAGGACACCATGGACCACATTGAAGAGAAGACACCATGGACCACATTGAAGAGAGGACACCATGGACCACACTGAAGAGGAAACACCATGAATCACATTGAAGAGAGGACACCATGGACCACATTGAAGAGAGGACACCAGACGCCATGGACCACATTGAAGATAGGACACCATGGACCACATTGAATAGAGGACACCATGGACCACATGGAAGAGAGGACACGAAACACCATGGACCACATTGAATGGAGGACACCATGGACCACATTGAAGAGAGGACACCATGGACCACATTGAAGAGAGAACACCAGACGCCATGGACCAAATTGAAGAGAGGACACCATGGACCACATTGAAGAGAGGACACCATGTACTACATTGAAGAGAGTACACCAGACACCATGGACCACATTGAAGAGAGGACACCATGGACCACATTGAAGAGAAGACACCATGGACCACATTGAAGAGAGGACACCATGGACCACATTGACAAGAGAACACCACACACCTTGGAACACATTGAAGAGAGAATACCAGACACCATGGACCACATTGAAGAGAGGACACCATGGACCACATTGAAGAGAGGACACCATGGACCACATTGACGAGAGAACACCAGACACCATGGAACACATTGAAGAGAGAACACCAGACACCATGGAACACATTGAAGAGAGGACACCAGACACCATGGACCACATTGAAGAGAGGACACCAGACACCATGGACCACATTGAAGAGAGGACACCATGGACCACATTGACGAGAGAACACCAGACACCATGGAACACATTGAAGAGAGAACACCAGACACCATGGACCACATTGAAGAGAGGACACCAGACACCATGGACCACATTGGGGTAGACATTGTCCACGTCATTGAATCTTTATAGAATGAATACCACGTCATTGAATCTCTATAGAATGAATGCCATGGATTGACGCTGTTTCAGAGAGCATTGGATTATCAACGGGATCGCAGAGATGCGCTATATTTAATTTGTCTTTTTTCAGAGATGGGTGGCGGGTAGGGTGTGGAGGTGGTCCCTGCCTCCCTCTTCCTCCCCCTCCCACTCCAGCAATTCCAATTGATTCATCACTGGTAGACTTTTCAAACACGGATGTTCCACTGTCTGTGCGTCAGGCAAGGCATAAAATGCCTTGATAATCATGATGAAAACATTGCGAGAAACAAATCATACCTATGCATATCGAAGTCAATGCCGCACTGAAACTCGTCGCTGTGAGAATAGAATCCCTGAAGCTGCTAGATTTCAACCTGTGTTCAGTGTGCATGTTTATGTAAACTCAGCAGTGTTATTGTGATGATGTCAGTGTTATTGTGATGATGTCAGTGTTATTGTGATGATGTCAGTGTTATTGTGATGGTGTCAGTGTTATTGTGATGATGTCAGTGTTATTGTGATGGTGTCAGTGTTATTGTGATGGCGTCAGTTTATTGTGAGGATGTCAATGTTATTGTGAGGATGTCAATGTCATTGTGAGGATGTCAATGTTATTGTGATGATGTCAGTGTTACTGTGATGATGCCAGTGTTATTGTGAAGATATCAATGTTACTGTAAGGATGTCAGTGTTATTGTGATGATGTGACGTCAGTGTTATTGGAGGCTGTCAGTTTTATTGTGAGGATGTCAATGATATTGTAAGGATGTCAGCGTTATTGTGATGATGTGACGTCAGTGTTATTGTGGGGATGTCAGTGTTATTGTGATGATGTGACGTCAGTGTTATTGTGAGGATGTCAGTGTTATTGTGATGATGTGACGTCAGTGTTATTGTGATGATGTCAGTGTTATTTTGATGATGTCAGTGTCATTGTGATGATGTCAGTGTTGTTGTAATGATGTCACTTCAGCGTCACAACACATATGACGTCAGACTCCGGCGTCTGTCCTGGGACAGACTGCATCGCCGCAGTTCAACGCCATCCATGTACTGCTTGTGTGTGTGTGTGTGTGTGTGTGTGTGTGTGTGTGTGTGTGCGTGCGTGCGTGCGTGCGTGCGTGCGTGCGTGCGTGCGTGCGTGTGTGTGTGTGTGTGTGTGTGTGTGTGTGAGTGTGCGTGTGTGTATATATGTGTGAGTGTGTGTGTGTATGTATGTATGTATGTATGTATGTATGTATATGTGTGTGTGTGTGTGTGTGTGTGTGTGTGTGTGTGTGTGTGTGTGTGTATGTGTGTGTGAGTGCGTGTGTGTGTATATGTGTGTGTGTGTGTGTGTGTGTGTGTGTGTGTGTGTGTGAGTGTGAGTGTGTGTGTGTGTGTGTGTGTGTGTGTGTGTGTGTGTGTGTGTGTGTGTGTGTGAGTGGATGAACCTATAGAATATTCCCGGAGACAACTTCCTAGTTGCCGTGGGATCTTTTACGCGCGTTAAGAGCATGATGCACAAGGGGACCTCGGTTTATTGCTTGCTTTAAAAAAATACTAGCGCTCCAACCACCAGTTAAGGTCTAAAGGAAAGAAGGAAAGAATACAAACTCGTCCGCATCTAAGTCCTTCTAACACACACACACACACACACACACACACACACACACACACACACACACACACACACACACACACACACACACACACCTCTGTCCCTCCCCCCCCTCCACCTACCTGTCCCCATCCTCTTCCCTTGTAAACTGTCTCTCAAACCTTCTGTCTTACTAATTTCTCTCTTTTCTATCACTCTCTTTTTCTCTGCCTTTGATGTCGTCGTTGTTGGTGTTATTGACTCGCTCTCTTTCTGTCTTTGTTCCAGAAAATCTTCATGCATTTTTTTTTTCTCACCTGTGCCAGTTAATGACACGTCAGGTTTTTCTTGCAGTTCTTTCATTCTGCGTACGCAGGCTGATACTCCTGCAGATACTGCCTGTATAGGCAGGCAGTGGAGTTTTGTGTGTATGACCGTTTTTATCCCGCCACTAAGGCAGCCATACTCCATCTTCGGGGAAGTTCTTGCAGTAATCTGACAACTAGATGTGAGACAGAAACACTGTCTAGAATGGCCACGAGCTGTGTGTTTCTCTTTGCTGCATTGTCTATGAAGCCGACAGGACTCTTTCTCCATGAGTGTGTGAGCAGGGTAAAGAGATTCTTTAATTTTGTACATTTTCTCTTTGCTGTTACTTTGTTTTTGCAAAGGGTTGAAAACTAACGGAAATTATCTGTCACCGTCAGTACGGTCTAGTTTATGGCTGGAGGGCGTAAAAAACCTTTTTTTTCTTTCTTATGCTATGAGCTGGTGTAGAAACGTATGTGTATGCATGCACCAATTTTTGTGTGAAAAGATGTTTTTTGTTGCAGGATGACATATAACTCTGACACTGCCCCCAGCTGCTGGCTTGACTTGGACAAAACCCTGAAACTACAATGCAGAGACCTGGACTGAGGAACAAAGACACAGACTGAGGAACAGAGACACAGACTGAGGAACAAAGACACAGACTGAGGAACAAAGACACAGAAGACCTCAGACAGACAACAAAACAAAAAAGACAAATATCAGGTTGATGACGTCAGCAGCCACGCAAAGAAAGATAACTCTACCAGTATGATGGCAGATCCGTTCGTTGAACTCATCCCTGAAAACAGGAAGGAGACAACGGGGAACGGAGAGAAAAATAACAACTGAAATACACAGGTGGAGGGAACACCGACAGCATAAAATAGAGAAAAGGAGATAGAAAATATAGTGAAAAGTAAACAAGTGCGCACATACATGTGTGTGTGTGTGTGTGTGTGTGTGTGTGTGTGTGTGTGTGTGTGTGCGTGCGTGCGTGCGCGCGTGCGTGCGTGCGTGCGTGTGTGTGTGCGCGCGCGCGTGTATATATATATGTGTGTGTGTGTGTGTGTGTGTGTGTGTGTGTGTGTGTGTGTGTGTGTATGTGTGTGTGTGTGTGTGTGTGTGTGTGTGTGTGTGTGTGTGTGTGTGTGTCTAGTCTTCAATTTAATGTCTGTTCATGTTATGCGTTCTTAGACAAAAACAAACAAACAAACAAACAAACAAACAAAAAAAACAACCAACCAAAAAACAAAAAACAAACAAACAAAAAAACAAAAAAACAACAACAACAAAAAAAAAACGCAGCAAGAGTAAAAAATAAACAAAGTAACATCAAGTGTGTGCTTGTGTGTGTGTGTGTGTGTGTGTGTGTGTGTGTGTGTGTGTGCGCGCGCGCGCGCGCGCGCGCGCGCGCGTGTGTGTGTGTGTGTGTGTGTGTGTGTGTGTAGCGAGGGGTGGGGAAAAGGGGTGGGAGGGCAGTTGGGTAGGCCATGGAAGAGGAAACACAGGTGACGCAGGTCTGTAAGAATCATGAAACCCAATCAAGAGACCAACTCAATTGTTCACAGAAGGGAGACTACTTTGCCGTGAACAAAAGAAGGCCCATGGGTGATCGTTCTTACAACAGCGAAAGCAAGACGTAAACATGCTTTAAAGACGATTGTGGACAATACAAACTCTCTCTCTCTCTCTCTCTCTCTCTCTCTCTCTCTCTCTCTCTCTCTCTCTCTCTCTCTCTCAACAGAAAAGTTTTCCTGCGTCAGCACATTTAAAAAAGAACCCACCGTGGAATGGCTCAACAACGGCCATTCTTATTTCTCCTACGTGTATTTAGGTGTGACGGTCCGTTTCCTGAATATGTGGTCAAAACATCTCTGTAGCGTTCATTTTTCAGAGTCCTCACACCTCTTTATAAGGAGCGATGACCTGTTCAAATACTCTCTCTCTCTCTCTCTCTCTCTCTCTCTCTCTCTCTCTCAGTTACTGGACTTCCAGCGACTGCGGAGACAGCCCTAAACGCCCTGCTGACTGAAAACTGTGTTTCAAGTTGAAAAATTACAGGAGAAGGCAGCAACACAGTGGTCGTTCTGCGACTGAAGCCGGTCAGCCCAGTGTCAACAATGGCGGATCCTGTGCTGAACCGGAGAACGCAAGTACACAGTCAATTCATGCACCGCCATTGTGAATAATGATTCGTTTGTTTTCAGAATGTTATTGTGTCTTAAAAAAAAGTTTCTATTTTCAGAATTTCATTGTGTCTTAAAAAAGGGTTCTACTTTTTCTCTATGCCATCTAAGACATGGGCTATGGGTTCAAAGACTAAAACAAATGGAATGAACTATTTAGGCAAGTCCAGACAGGGCAGAGGAAGGTGAAGTCTGTGACCTTAGGCATCACATCAGGAGAGAGGCACAACTGATATGCTTAGATTATGAGTGATGTCTTCAGTAAGAATTTTTTTTCTATTTAAGGGGTGGTGGATCAGTACGAGCTCTATTCATTTTTATTCTGTTTCCATTTTACAAACGTACTGTTCCTCAAACGCTGACATGGAGTGTACGGTGTTTGGTTGGTGCATCTTCGTAACAGGTGTGTGGCCTGCAGCGGCCATTCTGACCAGCGGTGCACTCTCTCCAGTTGACGGAGGACATGAACAATGCATTGTTGTGTCTGTCACTGCACAGACACACCCACCGCACGGAACACCCACCGCACGGACACACCCACCGCATGGACACACCCACCGCATGGACACACCCACCGCACGGACACACCCACCGCACAAACCAACACAAAACGAGGGAGCTGTGTGTGCTAGCAGACTGGGAAGCGTTGTCTACAGTCACTCCCCCGGCTACCCCTTCCCCAATCCTCCACTCCTGAAGCAAAGACAGCCCTTCTGTCCCTGGTCTGTTCTCTGTACACCCCTCTTCCAGCCATCACCCGTCTCCCCCCCCCCCCCCCCCCCCCCCCCCCCCCAGGAAACGGTGCTGCTGTCGTCTCAGCTTTAGCTGCCAAAGCAAACTTTGTCCTGTGGCCGCTTCCCTGCCTATCGACGTGTGTCGTACCATCCCCAAATACTGCACCATTCCCTGCCTATCGACGTGTGTCGTACCATCCCCAAATACTGCACCATTCCCTGTCTATTGACGTGTGTCGTACCATCCCCAAATACTGCACCATTCCCTGTCTATTGACGTGTGTCGTACCATCCCCAAATACTGCACCATTCCCTGTCTATTGACGTGTGTTGTGCCATCCCCAAATACTGCACCATTCCCTGTCTATGGACGTGTGTTGTGCCATCCCCAAATACTGCACCATTTCCTGTCTATGGACGTGTGTTGTGCCATCCCCAAATACTGCACCATTCCCTGTCTATTGACGTGTGTTGTACCATCCCCAAATACTGCACCATTCCCTGTCTATTGACGTGTGTTGTACCATCCCCAAATACTGCACCATTCCCTGTCTATTGACGTGTGTTGTACCATCCCCAAATACTGCATCATTCCCTGTCTATTGACGTGTGTTGTACCATCCCCAAATACTGCACCATTCCCTGTCTATTGACGTGTGTTGTACCATCCCCAAATACTGCACCATTCCCTGTCTATTGACGTGTGTTGTACCATCCCCAAATACTGCATCATTCCCTGTCTATTGACGTGTGTTGTACCATCCCCAAATACTGCACCATTCCCTGTCTATTGACGTGTGTTGTACCATCCCCAAATACAGCACCATTCCATCTCCATCAACGTGTGTTGTGCACTCCCCAAATACTGCACCATTCCCTGTCTATTGACGTGTGTTGTACCATCCCCAAATACTGCACCATTCCCTGTCTATTGACGTGTGTTGTACCATCCCCAAATACAGCACCATTCCATCTCCATCAACGTGTGTTGTGCACTCCCCAAATACTGCACCATTCCCTGTCTATTGACGTGTGTTGTACCATCCCCAAATACTGCACCATTCCCTGTCTATTGACGTGTGTTGTACCATCCCCAAATACTGCACCATTCCATCTCCATCAACGTGTGTTGTGCACTCCCCAAATACTGCACCATTCCCTCTCCATCAACGTGTGTTGTGCCCTCCCCAAATACTGCACCATTCCCTCTCTATCGACCTGTGTTCCACCTTGACCATACTCCACACTCCCTGCCTGACTCTCCTGCCTCCTCGATTTTAAAGAGGCAACCTTACTGTTGCAACATGTTTATGTATTGAATGTAGGAGGAGCTCCGATAACAAAACTAGAAGATTGTCCAATTCTGAAATGTATAACACTGATCCTAAACCCAGCCAGACCCTAGCGTTAACCCAGCTTCTATCTAACCTTACTCATAGCTTACCCTGAATGTATAATCCATATTGAACCTGCATGAACAAATTTTGCAGGCGGTGTGGGTACACTGCAGTTGTCTTTTTCTCCACCAGTATAACGGAAGGAACGTGTTATGTCCATCTTGAACGCTACCGTCCACTGGCTTCCATGACGTCACTGATGTCATCACATATCTGGTTTAATTGACGCATCTAACAAAATGAAAATCAACACAGCAAAGAAGGGTGAAGAAAGGAAATCTTGCAATTGCATCAAAAAGGAGCAGTGCCCCCTAAGCAATAAATGCCTTTACAACAACATTGTATACCAAGCCACTGTGACATCAGAAAATGAAAAAGAAACATACATAGGGATCACTGAAAACCACTTCAAAACCAGATATGCAAACCACAAACAGTCATTTAATAAAGAAAAATACAAAAACCAAACAGAACTAAGTAAATATATATCTGGAAACTTAAAGACGCAAAAACAAATTACAATATATCCTGGAAAATCATAAAAAGAGCATCATCATACAGCAATATTTCAAAAAGGTGCAACCTATGTTTAACTGAAAAATGGTTAATACTATGCAAACCACACTTAGCAACTCTAAACACCAAAACAGAAATAGTAAACAACTGCAGGCATAAATGGAAATCGTTGTTAGTGAACACACCCAAAACAAAAACTTCCAAAAACACGTGCAGCCAACCCGCACGTGCAAACAACCGCAAACGGGAGCCCACACGCTATATAACACCGGCGGTGGGCAAACTAAAATCATCCTGACGATAGCGCAAAGCTAGAAACAAATTTGTAGACTGTTTTTTAAACCTTATTTTAACAAATGTTGCTCCCCAAGGGGTTGAGCACTCTTAAAATCGTTTTAGGAATTTTAATCACATTAATATATATATATTCAATTCTAAACAAAGCTTGCTCTTATGTCTTAGATTGAAGAAATAGGGGGAGATAAGCATTCATATCTGCAGTGGTAGATCATTCTGCCTAACTAACATTATGTGCTTGAGTGGGGAAAAATAAAATAAATGCTTCTCAAAATGAGCCTTCAGCAAGCTTGTAGTCTCCAAGAGGGAGACAACCTCCAATGTGGAGGAAACCCACTAACATATAACTCCTGATCAGATACCGATATTTCGAAACCTGATTGTTTCTCCTCAGTGACCGCGAAAAGTGGTAATTTGACTCCTCTGCCTTTTCGGTTTTAAGAAGAATGCTATCCCAGAAAAGGCTGGTGTGCAATACCGTAGTATGTTGGTTGAGTTTTCAACAAACCAACCAAAGGTGCCACCTAAGAAGCAAAAGAAAATCATGAAAGAGCAAAACAAGCTACATTTTCTTGTGGAAAGTAGAAAATATAAAAAGATAACCTCTTAAGACACAAGTGCTGAGGGCCAGTTCTTGGAATGAATCCGCAAGGGACTAAATTACAATAAACTAATAAATTCCAAGGATAAGTACCGAACACCATTCCAGCATCTTACAGAGCAGCTTGGTGTTGCAATGACTGCAAGAAATATTCAATTCTAAACAAAGCTTGCTCTTCTGTCTTAGATTGAAGAAATAGGGGGAGATAAGCATTCATATCTGCAGTGGTAGATCATTCTGCCTAACTAACAGTATGTGCTTGAGTGGGTGAATGGGGAAAAATAAAATAAATGCTTCTCAAAAGAGAATTTATTTTATTTTTCCCCATTCACCCACTCAAGCACATACTGTTAGTTAGGCAGAATGATCTACCACTGCAGAAATGAATGCTTATCTCCCCCTATTTCTTCAATCTAAGACAGAAGAGCAAGCTTTGTTTAGAATTGAATATTTCTTGCAGTCATTGCAACACCAAGCTGCTCTGTAAGATGCTGGAATGGTGTTCGGTACTTATCCTTGGAATTTATTAGTTTATTGTAATTTAGTCCCTTGCGGATTCATTCCAAGAACTGGCCCTCAGCACTTGTGTCTTAAGAGGTTATCTTTTTATATTTTCTACTTTTCACAAGGAAATGTAGCTTGTTTTGCTCTTTCATGATTTTCTTTTGCTTCTTAGGTGGCACCTTTGGTTGGTTTGTTGAAAACTCAACCAACATACTACGGTATTGCACACCAGCCTTTTCTGGGATAGCATTCTTCTTAAAACCGAAAAGGCAGAGGAGTCAAGTTACCACTTTCCGCGGTCACTGAGGAGAAACAATCAGGTTTCGAAATATCGGTATCTGACCAGGAGTTATATGTTAGTGGGTTTCCTCCCCATTGGAGATTGTCTCCCTCTTGGAGACTATAAGCTTGCTGAAGGCTCATTTTGAGAAGCATTTATTTTATTTTTCCCCATTCACCCACTCAAGCACATACTGTTAGTTAGGCAGAATGATCTACCACTGCAGATATGAATGCTTATCTCCCCCTATTTCTTCAATCTAAGACAGAAGAGCAAGCTTTGTTTAGAATTGAATATTTCTTGCAGTCATTGCAACACCAAGCTGCTCTGTAAGATGCTGGAATGGTGTTCGGTACTTATCCTTGGAATTTATTAGTTTATTGTATATATATATATATATATATATATATATATATATATACACACACACATGAATTTCACCCCCCTCCTCATAATTGCTTTATATGTGCACAAGATTTTGTCTGGATGATAAACACGTAGATAAATTAGTTTGAGAAAAGAGTACCCAGAAAGCAAACAAGAAAAAGACCACTTATCTTTTAGAAGCTGCTATGGGAACTTGATTTTCGGCCCTCAAAGCCCATGGACAAGCTGAAATTCCCTGTCTTCTGAGAGACTCAAACTATTGATCTGTGATCTTTTCACAATCTTTGCCATTTCTCTGTTTATGCAATCTGTACCATCACTTTTTTAAAAACTATCTTTGCTACTTCTCCCTTTATACCATCTTTGCTACTTCTCCCTTTATACTATCTTTCCTACTTCTCCCTTTTGCTACTTCTCCCTTTATGCCATCTTTGTTATTTCTCCCTTTATACATCTTTGCTACTTCTCCCTTTATACCATCTTTCCTACTTCTCCCTTTTGCTGCTTCTCCCTTTATACCATCTTTGCTACTTCTCCCTTTATACCATCTTTGCTCTTTCTCCCTTTATACCATCTTTGTTACTTCTCCCTTTAGACATCTTTGCTACTTCTCCCTTTATACCACCTTTACTACTTCTCCCTTTATACAATCTTTGCTACTTCTCCTTTTATACCATCTTTACTACTTCTCCCTTTATACCATCTTTACTACTTCTCCCTTTATACATCTTTGCTACTTCTCCCTTTGTACCATCTTTCTTACTTCTCCCTTTATACTATCTTTCTTACTTCTCCCTTTTGCTACTTCTCCCTTTATACCATCTTTGCTACTTGTCCCTTTATACAATCTTTCTTACTTCTCCCTTTATACCATCTTTCTTACTTCTCCCTTTATACCATCTTTGCTACTTCTCCCTTTATACAATCTTTCCTACTTCTCCCTTTATACAATCTTTCCTACTTCTCCTTTTGCTACTTGTTTCTTTATACCACCTTTGCTACTTCTCCCTTTATACCATCTTTGCTACTTCTCCCTTTATACCATCTTTGCTACTTCTCCCTTTATACCGTCTTTGCTACTTCTCCCTTTATATAATCTTTGCTACTTCTCCCTTTATAAATCTTTGCTACTTCTCCCTTTATACCATCGTTGCTACTTCTCCCTTTATACCATCTTTGATACTTCTCCCTTTATACAATCTTTGTCACTTCTCCCTTTATACCATCTTTGCTACTTCTCCCTTTATACCATCTTTGCTTCTTCTCCCTTTATACAATCTTCTGCCTTTATACAATCTTCTGCCTTTATACCATCTTTGCTACTTCTCCCTTTATACCATCTTTGATACTTCTCCCTTTATACCGTCTTTGCTACTTCTCCCTTTATATTATCTTTGCTACTTCTCCCTTTATAAATCTTTGTTACTTCTCCCTTTATACCATCGTTGCTACTTCTCCCTTTATACCATCTTTGATACTTCTCCCTTTATACAATCTTTGTCACTTCTCCCTTTATACCATCTTTGCTTCTTCTCCCTTTATACAATCTTCTGCCTCTATACAATCTTCTGCCTTTATACCATCTTTGATACTTCTCCCTTTGTACAATCTTCTGCCTTTATACCATCTTTGCTACTTCTGCCTTTATACCATGTTTGCTTCTTCTCCCTTTATACCATCTTTGATACTTCTCCCTTTATACCATCTATGCTACTTCTCCCTTTATACAATCTTCTCCCTTTATAAATCTTTGCTACTTCTCCCTTTATACATCTTTCCTGCTTCTCCCTTTATACCATCTTTGCTACTTCTCCCTTTATACAGTCTTCTCCCTTTATACCATCTTTGCTGCTTCTCCCTTTATACCATCTATGCTACTTCTCCCTTTATACAATCTTCTCCCTTTATACATCTTTCCTGCTTCTCCCTTTATACCATCTTTGCTACTTCTCCCTTTATACAATCTTCTCCCTTTATACTATCTTTGCTGCTTCTCCCTTTATACCATCTTTGCTGCTTCTCCCTTTATACCATCTATGCTACTTCTCCCTTTATACAATCTTCTCCCTTTATACATCTTTCCTGCTTCTCCCTTTATACCATCTTTGCTACTTCTGCCCTGTATGCAGTCTCCACTGATTCTTTGTACAATTTCTGCTGGTTCTTTATACAATTTCTGTTAGTTCTTTATACAGTTTCTGCTGGTTCTTTATACAGTTTCTGCTAGTTCTTTATACAATTTCTCCTGGTTCTTTATACAACTTCTGCTGGTTCTGTCCTTTATACAGTCTGAACCTCTGCCTCCATTGTACAGTTTCTGCGTGTTCTGTCCTTAAATCTCCGCCATTTTCTGCCCTGTATAAAATCTTGGCTACTTCTGCCATTTATATATCCCTGCCATTTCTTCCTTTTAGGCAATCCACTGCTTCTCTCCTCGACACAATCTCCACTACATTTCCCCTTTTCCCCATCTCTTCCACTTCTCTCCGTGACACAATCTCCACTACATTTCCCCTTTTCCCCATCTCTTCCACTTCTCTCCTTGACACAATCTCCACTACATTTCCCCTTTTCCCCATCTCTTCCACTTCTCTCCTAGACACAATCTCCACTATATTTCCCCTTTTCCCCATCTCTTTCACGTCTCTCCTCGACACAACCTCCACTACATTTCCCCCTTTCCCCATCTCTTCCACTTCTCTCCTCGACACAATCTCCACTATATTTCCCCCTTTCCCATCTCTTTCACGTCTCTCCTCGACACAATCTCCACTATATTTCCCCTTTTCCCCATCTCTTTCACGTCTCTCCTCGACACAATCTCCACTATATTTCCCCTTTTCCCCATCTCTTTCACGTCTCTCCTCGACACAATCTCCACTATATTTCCCCTTTCCCCCATCTCTTTCACGTCTCTCCTCGACACAATCTCCACTATATTTCCGCTTTTCCCCATCTCTTTCACGTCTCTCCTCGACACAATCTCCACTATATTTCCCCTTTTCCCCATCTCTTCCACGTCTCTCCTCGACACAATCTCCACTATATTTCCCCTTTTCCCCATCTCTTCCACGTCTCTCCTCGACACAATCTCCACTATATTTCCCCTTTTCCCATCTCTTCCACGTCTCTCCTCGACACAATCTCCACTATATTTCCCCTTTTCCCCATCTCTTTCACGTCTCTCCTCGACACAATCTCCACTATATTTCCCCCTTTCCCATCTCTTTCACGTCTCTCCTCGACACAATCTCCACTATATTTCCCCTTTTCCCCATCTCTTTCACGTCTCTCCTCGACACAATCTCCACTATATTTCCCCTTTTCCCCATCTCTTCCATGTCTCTCCTCGACACAATCTCCAATACATTTCCGCTTTTCCCCATCTCTTTCACGTCTCTCCTCGACACAATCTCCACTATATTTCCCCTTTTCCCCATCTCTTCCACGTCTCTCCTCGACACAATCTCCACTATATTTCCCCTTTTCCCCATCTCTTCCACGTCTCTCCTCGACACAATCTCCACTATATTTCCCCTTTTCCCATCTCTTCCACGTCTCTCCTCGACACAATCTCCACTATATTTCCCCTTTTCCCCATCTCTTTCACGTCTCTCCTCGACACAATCTCCACTATATTTCCCCCTTTCCCATCTCTTTCACGTCTCTCCTCGACACAATCTCCACTATATTTCCCCTTTTCCCCATCTCTTTCACGTCTCTCCTCGACACAATCTCCACTATATTTCCCCTTTTCCCCATCTCTTCCATGTCTCTCCTCGACACAATCTCCAATACTTTTCCGCTTTTCCCCATCTCTTTCACGTCTCTCCTCGACACAATCTCCACTATATTTCCCCTTTTCCCCATCTCTTCCACGTCTCTCCTCGACACAATCTCCAATACATTTCCCCTTTTCCCCATCTCTTCCACGTCTCTCCTCGACACAATCTCCACTATATTTCCCCTTTTCCCCATCTCTTCCACGTCTCTCCTCGACACAATCTCCAATACGTTTCCCCTTTTCCCCATCTCTTCCACGTCTCTCCTCGACACAATCTCCACTACATTTCCCCCTTTCACCGTCTCACTATCGCGTGCACTCTCTTTGTTTTGGAAAGGGAGGGAGGTAGACGGAATCTCTTTGTTTTGGAAAGGGAGGGAGGTAGACAGAATCTCTTTGTTTTGGAAAGGGAGGGAGGTAGACAGAATCCATCTTGCTGTCGACGGTGTGAAGTCTGAACTAGATAAGCGGGACAAGTTGTGGGGGCCGTCCATTCATCGACCCCTAAACAGATTAATGATCCCCCCACCCCCTCCCAAAAGTATCAGCTGTTCTGTTGATTCCGTTAGGCAGGTCTCAGAAGTCTGAGAGGCTGGTTCTGATGCGTCCGGCCATCCCGGCCTTTAAACCAGTGGCTGTGGATGCACTCTACATGTAGAACACGGACTGTTTCTCTTGCTGTGCAGTCCACTACGCCGGCTATGCACGGACTTTCTGGGCTGCTCCGAGGTCGTTGCATTTCACTGGCGATATCTCAAAAGTTCCACCACCAGTTCAATGACTCATCAACTTCTTTGTCTTAATCATTTAAGACAGCATATTCATCGCCAACATCCTTTAAGATGACACTTCACCCCAATGGTTTCCAGCTACTTTGGCTGAGTGTCAGTTTGCTGTGAAAACAGAGTCGGTCTGGGGGAGAAAGGCATAAATGCTCTGTCCTCTGAGGGACACACACACACACACACACACACACACACACACACACACACACACACACACACACACACACACACAAACCCCTCATCTGCACTCCACCTCCCCACTCTCCCTTCCACTCATTCTTTCTGACCCATTTCCAAAAAATATCCCATCGATTCTGAAGGGAGCTTAAAGAGCGGATTACGTGAGAACGAAAGACAGGAAACAGAGAAGTGCACAAACAAAAATCGTTACAAAACCCCATGATCAATGTAAAAAAAAAAAAAAAAAAAAAATGAAAGCACACTCTCAACAAACATCAGAGACGACATGTGTCCATTATGCACTGCCCCACCCCTACCCCATCTGTCTTTCCCTCCCCTCCTATCCACCCCACCCCCCTCCCCTACCCCTCCTGCTCAACAACTTTGTGGTGAGTGTTCTTGGTCGTGCGAAACAAGATTAAGTCCTGCTGCTATTTTTCCACTTCCCCGCCCCACTACTTTCCCCAACCATTCCTCTCTTCCCCTTCCTCCCTTTCTTGCCCCCCCTCCCCCCCCCCCCCCCTCCTTCTCCGTACTCTCTCGTCACCTGCTGTCCTACAGTTTTTAGTGAATGTAATTCATTCCGTAAGGGAGAACAACTCTTGCCGCCGTACCCTTCTGTCCCTCCCTCCTCCTTCATCCTCCAGTTCCTCTCTGCCCCCCCCTCTCTCCTCCTCTCCCTCCCCTCCACCATCCAGATCCAGATCGAAAAACATGTAGAGTGGTAGGACAGCTTTATGTAGTTACTTCCCTTTGCACAGACCTCAACATTTCCCGGGGCAGGTTGGACGATACTTGCTGTGAACCCGGGATTGCTGCGTTTACATCTCTTCACCACTGGGGATGCATCGCCAGCTAAAATGTCGTTAGAAGAAGAACGACCTCGTACCATCAACATTAC